>PVKM010019052.1:0-24571 GCA_004027735.1 Carollia perspicillata | reverse complement strand
GGAGGGGAATGAAGGGGGCAATGGGAGAACTGTAATGGCATAATCAATAAAAAAGTTAAAAAAAAATGTCGAATGCTGTGGTGTTTCTATAATTTAAAGGAAAAAGGCTTTCTGACACACCGATGTTCTCGGCTGCTTTTCTACTTGGTCAAAACCTGTTACGACATGCACCTTGGATTTCTGCCGCCTAGCTCGGCAGCTGAGAACTCAGCTGTATACTGAGCTTGGCTATTTCTTAACAGAAAAAGGAAAAGCCTTCCTATATATGGTCACTGGCCCTGTGCAAGGGATGCGTGCTGAAGGGGGGATACCAAACACATGGTGGGGCAAAAGTAAGCTTCCAGTTGTTTGTATGGAAAGTAATACGATAATGAATAAACCCCATGCTCCACGAACTCACAGCTGCAAACCTACTTCTTCCCCGCCCTGCAAAATCGCCCCTCAGTACTTCAAACAGTGTGTTCTCTGCTCAAGCCCTTTTGGTAAGTGAATACGTTTCAGTTCAGGGAAGCAATAATGGAGAATCTATCTGATTCACTTGGGACTAAAGGTCGCAAGTCAGCCCAGTGGACAGTGTGATCACCTGAAACCCTATAGGTCTTACCGAAGGGCACCACGTCCTTCCCCACCAGCTCTTGGCAAGCCTGTCACCCTCTGAGGGGTCGAAATGCACCAAGTTCTCCAGCTCTTGCCGGGACATACCTTGCTTCAGAGGCCGCATGGCCCCTTTGCATCAGCTGGTCTTCCTGCCTGGGACTGCCCACCCTACCAACGCCACCTGGAAAAGCTTATTCATCCTCTAAACCCCAGTTCAAGAAATACGTTCTACCCTTGCCTGGTGTAGCTCAGTGGATTGAGCGTGGGCCTGTAAACCAAAGGGTTGCTGGTTCGATTCCCAGTCAGGGCGCATGCCTGGGTTGCGGGCCAGGATCCCAACAGGGGCATGCAAGAGGCAACCACACATTGATGTTTCTCTCCCTCTCTCCTTCCCCTCCCCACTAAAAACAAAATAAAATAGAAAGATTTAAAAAAGAGAGAGAAACACTCGCTTTGTGAAGACTTCCCACCAGGTAATGCTGCCTCCTCCTTACCCTGTCCACGTGTAGCCCTATCGCCACCACTGCACTTGGACCACTATGACCTAGTTCTTCTTTCACCAGTAAACCCTCCAGGGTAGTCCGTAAAGTGCTCGGGGCGGACAAGGTCTGCATCCTCTTTATCTTGGCACCCCCCGAGGCCTCAGTGGTGTATGGCACACAGCAGTGCACAGCAAACGTCTCCTGCGTTTGAACTGCTGAAGAAACGAGTTACCAGGCCGGAGGAAGACCATCGAAAGCCCAAAACAGCAAATTTAAAGGAAGAAAACACTTCCAGAAGTGTTTTTTCAAGAGGAAATTCTCCCGGCCGGCAGCTGAGAAGTGAGCTTGGCCCGAGAGGGCGCTGCGACAGGGACCCCACGGGGCCCAGAGGAGCTGCGCAGTGGCCCGTGATCTCAGGAGTGTTCTCCTCGCGCCCTCGGCATGTGTTCCCAGGTGGTGTTCGCTTGATCAGAGAGGAGGTGAGCCCCGAACAGTGCGTGGTGCACAGCTCAACTAACGACAGCTGCAGGGAAGTTCCATCCTCGATGTAAGTTACTTAACAGGCTTTCAAATGCTCTCTCTCGAGGCTTGAGGGAGCGTGCTCCGTGTTCTCCAGGCCTAAAACTTATGAAAGGCTGCTGTTGCAGACCCAGAGAACTGGAAGTCACATGACAAAAGCCACTGTGAACCGAATACCTCCGCAACCGAACACTGCGCCCAAACACCCTAACATTACTCGTACCTAGTGAGTTGAGCGTGGGGTAGGTGGAGTGTTCAGAAGGACCAACTATAACCTCCGTGTTACATAATTCCAGGTCTGCTCCCACACAGGACCGTCAATCGGCGGCCTCAGACGAATACTGACTTCACACCCTCTCTTCCCGGGCTCCAAGAAAGTTACCTGCCAGGAACGGGAGTGTTCTTAAGCAGACCCCGAACACAGGCGAAGCCACCGCCCGAGGGCTGAAGGCGGCCAGGAGGTGGTGGGCCCAGAACAAAACCCAAAGCAGGAGGCCCAGCCATCCTTCATACTGATGTCTCCTTTGACCAGCACTGTCGTTTAAGGAATAGCACATGGGTCGATTCTTCGTTGGTTTTACGTAGTATTCGAACACCACGCAAAGTCTGGCCCTCCATTTTCTAAGGCGCGTCAGAGAGGATGTATGGCAGCTGGCCCTGAGCACCTAACCAGTTTCCAAAAACCGCCCTCCGTATCCGCTAGTGTCAGAAACAGCTTCAGGTCCCCAAGAAACACGACGCCACAGCCCGTCAGAGACTCGAGACTGCGTTCACTTCCAGTCGGGAGTGAGCTACAAAGGCTTCCTGTGCGCGGGCGTGCGCGCCCTGCCTCGAGGAGAGTGTCGGACGGCTGCCGGGCCCGCAGGCCGCCGGGAGGGAGGGAGGGAGGGAGGACACTCCGGGCGGGGCAGGGGGCAGGGGGCAAGGGGCAGCGCCGCTCCCACCCCGGCCGGCCCGGCCCGGCCCGTCGCCCTCCGGCCCCCGAGCCGCGCGGCTGCAGTGGGCTTGGGGGTGCCCCTCCAGATCTCACCTCGCGACCTAGACCACAAGAGAGCGAGGGGCCGCCCCACCCCGCCCTACCCACGAGCGCAGGCCCCAGCCCCGGGCGCACGGAGGCCACGTCTCCGGGGACGGGCGCCCGACTCTATGGTCCGCGAACGAGCCCTCCGACCCACGTGACCTGCGGCAGCCAATCGACGTGAGGGCCACAACCACCGAGACGGCGGCGGCGGCGGCAGGGGGCTAGAGCCGCCCCGCTGGTCGGCTTGCCGCCCCCTTCCCGGTCCCGCTCCAGAGCTCCCAGCTCGGTGCTGCCGCCATCTCCTGCAGGGGACAGCCAGAGGCAAAGGCGCTTCTCCTTGCGGTCGTTTTGCACTCTTACCGCCACCTGCCTTCCCTTGACCTCCTCTCTTCTCCTCAGAAGTCACTTAGCTCATTCTAAAGAATTTCCCTTCCACTCACTCTAGTCACGCACAGACGAAGAATCGCATTACCTGTTCCAGTCTTATCAGCGTAAGGAAATCAGGCTCACAAGGTGGGAAATGTGGCGAAACAGGGACAAGCCGCCATCTTGGTAAAGGAGAAGAGGCTACGCTTGACCTCTCCCCCACCCCCAGCATCTATGTGGCTAACCGCCGTGGGAGGGGCACGGCGCCTGCGCAGAGGCGGAAAACACGGATGAACCTGCGCCTGCGCACTCAGAAGCCGACGTTTGGGGGAGGGGAGGAAAGCTAGGTCGCACAGAGGCGAGGAAAACGTTGGCAGAGGGGCGGGGTGACGTAGTGACGCAAGCGCCTGCGTGCGAGGCGGGGCGAGAGCAGGCGGCGGGCGCTGGGTGGGTCTGTGGCGGGGTCGGTTGGCTCCTGTTCTACGCCTTCTTTGCGGTGAGTGTTTCGCCGTGGCTCTCCGCTGCTGCCGCCGCCGGGGTGCGACCTATGGGCCTACACAGAAGGGGCTGGGGGGCTCGCACAGGGCGGCGCTCAGCGGTTACCCGGGGGCTCGCGGACGGGGGTGACCGCGCGGTATGGGGGAGGGGCGTCCGGCCGGGGGTCCTTGTTCTTCCTGCATACCTTCGCCGTCCTCCCGGGGTTCTCCTCTGCTGTCTTCTGCTCTTCTCCGTGCCCTCCTCGGTCCTCCTCGGTCCCCGCTCCCCGGGAACCCTGGCATGGGCGGAAGCGACGGGGCGTGTCCCGGGAGAACCGGAGTGACCCCCTCCCCGCCCTGTGGGATAATTCCGTGGAGCAGGCCCAGTGTCTGGCCTGGGCTGCCGCCTGTGCCGGTGGTGGTCGTGGTCCGGGAGGGAGAGTGCAGGTTGTGGCCTGTCGGGCCCTTTCGTGGTGCGGCCATCCTTGTGTTGCTCTGACGTGGGCCGTCCCATCTGGCCAGCGCTCGACAGAGACTAGGCCTCGAGAAGTTCTTGTCGCCTCGTTAACTTTCCAGGCAGTCCCTGGCCGCAGGCACAAAGCGGGGCAGAGGAGGAGGCCCACCTGCGGCCACCGCTGCTTTCCGGGAAGCCCCGACTCTGACGTGATCCACAGCGCCCACGCGACCGTGCCACAATTTGCCTTTCCGCTTCATTTTTTACTACTGCCATCCTTACCTTGTCTGCCCCCCACATAGACACCTGACCCAAGCCCACCGAATTGGTTCAGGCTGCTGTGGTCTTCCTCACCTTTGGTCTTGGCCCAAACCCTTTCTTTTGTCTGGAACTCGGTTACCTCCCATTTCCTCTGCCTTTTGCTTGCCTAGTTCCAGTTCTGCGATTTAGGACCTGGCCCAGGTTAGATTTCCTCGGGCTGGAGTAGGAGTTGACCTGAGGCCAGCCTTTGTCCTGCCTTGTGGCATTGTCCACTAGGCCCCCAGTCCTGTGGGAGGCTGGGATGTGTGGGTGTAGCCACCCTTGCCCATTGCTCAGCACAGTGACACTGTCCCCCGTCCCCCTCCCCCCGCAAACATAGAAGGTTCTCGAGTATTTCTCGAATGATTGAAATCGTCATCGTACCTCTAGATAAATGCAGTGTTACCACTGAGGCCAGGTACGTCATGGGGGAAGGGTTCGTGAAAGCTGCTTCCTGATGTTTGTGGCTTGGGGTGCTTGGTTTCTGCTTTCAGTGGTTGGGACGCAGGTTTTCTTTGCACCATCCAGCATACTGACTTGTGCATGCTGCTCTGTTGAGTCTTGGCACTGGTCTTGGCACTGGTCTTGGCTGTGGGAGACACCCTGATGCTCTCTCCCTCTTGCCACCTTAGTCTCTCAGCCAGCACAGCAGCCCCGGGTAAAGAAAAGGGCTTTCCAACCAAATCTGTAGCTCAGATTTACTCTTGAACTATAGTAGCTTGGGGAGATGGGGAAGGGATGGGGGGGGGGCTCCCTTTATAGTTTGTAAGTGTGATTGAGGTCCCTTTTTATATCCAACTCCAAAGACAAACTGCTGAAGAAAGAAAAGTTGTTATTTTCCCAGAGAGAGGGGACATCAGAACTCACTTGGGAGCAGAATTGGGTTGAAGCCATTTATATGATCCTCACTCATCACCACATAAAATGCTCTGGGTTGTGGGGTGCTGCCCAGATGCCATTGAGGCTGTTGTGTGGTGTGCGCTGTGGGCGCCATCTTCAGATCCAGAGATTCTGGGACGCCAGGACGTCCGAGGGCTCTGGAAGGCCCTGCGCGGCAGGGTCATCTTGTGGTGTTGGACAAGGCATGTGAATAAAAGAGGGACTCACCGAATGAAGGGTGGTCGAGGGCAGTCCACTAATGTAAGTGCCACCAGCAAAATGTGTTTTTATTGCCAAGGGCCCAGTTTTATCCATCTTTCTTTCGTCTTTTGATTTGGAAAAGTTGGTTTCTTCTATGTGAATTGGGATGGGAGTATTGCTTTGTGGGAGAAGGAAGCCGCGGGTCAAGGAGAAAAGTGTTTTAAACAAGTTCTAGCATCTACAGTGAGCTTAGTCTGAAAGAATAGAATTCTCATTTGACCACATTTCTGAGGTTTGGGGGAATCCCATTGTTCTGTACCAAGTTACAGATGAATCACGGTGCTTGGCATTCTGTGTTGCTGGACCAAGGCTTTCTGACTGAAAACCAGGTGCTTCAGTCAATGGAACAAAGAAGCAGCAATTGGGAACCTTAAATATTAGGTAACTGCTGTGGAGGAAATTTAAGCAAATTTTAAAAGATTTTTTAATTGGAGAGAGAGAGAAATGTCAACTTGTTGTAACACTGACTTATGCATTCTTGGTTGAACTCGCAACCTGGGCGGGTCTGGATGACCCCCCAAGCCAACTAAGCTGCCTGGCCTAGGCCTAAAAGATTTTTACGGTATTGCAGATGATTATAAATCATGATCGGTTAAATAAAATGGGGTGGGGAAGGGGAGAGGATAAAATAATTCGTAGTTTGGAACATCCCTGGCTAGCCCTTGAATGTAGGGTAAAGGAAAACCACAAGCTGTCCGGAAACAATGGAAAGAAGACAACAGTGAGATCTGTGGCACGCAGCAAAAGCTTCACAGACTCCGACGAGAATTCCGGTTTTACATCTTTTCTCTGAAACACATTTCACTGGAAATAAATTTGTTTCTGACAGTATTAAGAAATGAACAAAATAACTCACTAGAAGGGTAGATAAATGCAGAAGATGGTTCTTTGAAACAAATTCCCTAGCTGTTCTATTAAGAATGAAAGCAAATACTGAAATGAAATGAAATGAAATACTGAAATGAAAGCAAAGAATGATAGAAAAAAAGGTGTGAGCACAAACAGAGGGGATGATCAGGATGGCCACAGACCTGAAAATCTCAGGGGGCCGAGTAGTCGAAAACCTAACCAGAACACATACCACTGAACAGCCCCATAACTATCTACCAATGAAAAGGGACCAAGACCGGACAGATTCGGGCTGAATTTCGTCCAGCCTGGAACGGGTGGCACCAGTGTCATGTAAGCCACTACTTGCAAAGGGAAAGCACTCTGTTTTATGAAGATAGCTCAACTTGAATAACAAATACAGACAGATGCCTAAGAAAGAACACTGGTGAGTTGTAGGTTCATCTCATGAATATAAATGCAAAAGTTCTCGGTGAAATTTTTGCTGCCAGTTAGATTCCCTAAAGCCTCTGTAAATATAATAAGCTGTTAGAACAGATTAAAAGAGGAAAATCAAACATGGATAGATGCTAAAGAGACATGATGAACTTCAGCAACCAAGTCTGCTGAAAACACTAAGGGTGTTTCCATCAGCCAATGAGAGGTGTTTGTCTCTGATTCATCTTACCTTGCTCAGCATTCTTACTTTCCTTTGAGCACACCTTGATTCCACCACCTAGGCTGAGAGCGTTTTGGGTAGTCCAGATCCAGCTTCACCTGCTGCTTATCAGAAGTCCATCCTTGGAGCTCTGGGCTTCACCCAAACTCCCCCTTCCCATCCTTAGTAAAGATGTGCTAATAGCAAGGAGCAGTCTACAAACTGCATGTATTAACCTCCACCTCCTCTTCCTCTCTCCCTCTCTTTCTTTCAGACCAAACCATACAGGAGGTGCAGGGGCCTCCTTTCTTCAGAGGTGGTTGGCAACACTTCATTCAGAAGGGAAACTTAGGGTCCGCAGTATTCGGGAATGTTAAGGTTTGGGGAAATGAAGGGGGTAAGACAGTGATAGGAGCTTTCTAATGAAGTTTCTGAGCACCGGAGGGAATGACATTCGACTGCGTTCATATCTCTTGACTGTTGCCGTGGGCTAGCCTCAGGCCCCACATTTCCCAGAGATTTAAGGCTTCTAAAATTTGTCTTAAAATTCCAGAGCTCTCTAAAACCCCCATTTCTCAAAGTCTGAAGCGCCTTCAGTCCTCCTTTCTTTGCTTCGTAAATGTAGTTCATCTCCTTCTGTCTGCCCCAGTGTCAAAAGCTGGTTCTTGGGAGCTCAGGGAGTCTGGCAGCTGGCCCCGTGCCCTGCAGTATCCCTTTCTTACGGAAAAGGTTCCGACGGGAGAAGGCCCAGTTCCAGAGTCCATGGAAACTCGTCTTCTGGTGTGTCCATGTGCCTAACATGTGCTCGTTACTAAAGTGTGAATGTTCTCGAATGTGGAATGTATGTATGTGTACGCAGCTATACGTGGTCGCTTTCATCAGTTATTCACATCGCATTTATCCTTATGTGAGCGTCTTATCGTTTCGGGGGAGGTATTTGGTGTAATTGAGAACTTGAGTGAAACAACCTATGGGTGCCTTACATTCATGATAAGTTAAATACGTGTACGCATCGTGGATATATGCATGTGTGTGTGTGTTTTGTTTTTACAGATTGACAGAACTTGACTGAAGATGTCTAAGGTAAGGAGAAATTGCTTTGTGTTCCCGAACTGTTTACAGTCAAAATTTATGATGCATTATTTTTAATAGCAACCAATATGTTCGATTCATTAAAGCAGGGTTGTCATTTAATTGTCCTAAAAAGCTTTGGGTTTTGTTCCCCCCCCCCCAGATTTCCAGTTTTTTGTTTCTAAATACAACAGGAACAATCCATTTAGGCTCCTAGATCATTCCCAGAAGATGAATCCCATAATATTTTAAAATTGTAAGAATTTATCACGATGAAATTTATGGGGCTCTCCAACTTGATAAATTGGCTTATATTAGCTTTTGCAGATTAGCCCAGCGCCATCAAATAAACTAGTTCTAAAGGACGTGGAGAAAAGCAGAGCTTGTGTTTAAAATTACAGGGTTATTATTTCTTCTTGCCTTTTGTTTTTGAATCTATGGGTGTTACTGTCTGATGGCTAAGCATCATGATAATTTTTGCTTTTTATACAAGTATTAGTGTGAAACACCGGTAAGCAAAAAAGAAAATAAAAATTAACCATGATTCCATCGCCCAGAAATAACTACTGATAAGCTTCTTCTGAGTGTATTATTACTCATGTGCACATGTGAATTTACATTTAGAAAGTAAATAAGTCCATCGATGTGTTCTGACTTCCTCTCATTTATAGTGTGCCCAGGTCTTTAGTTTCACTTGCTTTGTCTCGTGTCCATCTGTCATTCCTCGTATCAGTTGTCCATCCCTAAGGGAATGTTGGCACGGAGCATCGTCAGCTGTGTCTCATTCTCAGTCTTCTGCGTCTGGGTCTTTGAAGCTGGATGCAAGCCCACCCCGGAGTCGCCTGCCTCGCCCGTGGCGAGGCTGGTTCTGTAGAGCTGGGAGTGCAGCACGAGGTGCGGCTTCTTCCTGGGCACTCTTCAGAAATGCATCACACCTGACACATTTTTCTTTTGTGTATTATGTTTTGAAAGATTTTATTTACTTACCCTTAGAGGGGAAGGGAAGTAGAGAGAGAGAAATATCAATGTATAGTTGCCTCTGGTGCGTCCCCCGCTGGGAATCGAACCGCAATCCCCTGGTTCACGGCCCACATTCAATCCACTGAGCCACACTAGCCAGGGCCTTTTATGTATTATTTAATTGCTTAACAGAAAAGTAATTTTAGGTCAGCATATAGATATGGAATAACACTGGATTGGTTTTTCTAATTTTTAATAAATGTTCCTAAGTAAATACCATTAGGTATCAGATAGAAGTGACTATTTGAAAGTGTTATTTATGTATTATGTATATTTAGTTTGTGAAAACTAATGATACCTATGTTTGTCACAGCTTGATTATATCTTATAAGCAACTGATAAGATGTTTATTTTTTCTCTCTCTCTCTCTCTTTCTGTAAAACCTTATTTTAGCAACAACCAGCCCAGTTTATAAATCCAGAAACTCCTGGCTATGTTGGATTTGCAAATCTTCCCAACCAAGTTCACAGAAAATCAGTGAAAAAAGGTTTTGAGTTCACACTAATGGTGGTTGGTAAGAAGTTAACTTATATTTCCTTGCTTATTAAATTTGGGGGGAGGCAAAAAACCCCGAAATCATCTTCTGGAGGGCAGGCCCTTATAGTACAGGCTTCCCCCACTAGGTGAGTGTTGTAGGAACCCTTTTGTATCAGTGTTCTAGCTGGCCTTGTTGCGTGGAGCTAGAAGCTACATTTGCCTGCAGTGAATTTTTTTTAAGACACTTTCAATGCATTTGCCCATTTCTGATGGGAGATTAATGAGCGCACCTGCCCACACTGCGGTGCTCAGCAGTTTTTAACCAAAACCGGTACGCCCCCGTGACACACTCGCCCTATTCCTCTGATCTCGCCTCAGTAACTTTTTTTTTGTTTCCCTGGATGAAAAAAGTCCTCAGAGGGAAATGTTTGGTTGGTGTTCTAGTGGTGAAATAAAAAATGGCAGAAGCACTTAAAAGGCATCAAAATCAACAAGTTCCAAAAACTGTTTTTGAGCAGTGGAAAAAAGTTTCAGTAAATGTATTACATCAAATGGAGAGTACTCTGAAGATGACTGAGGTTTAAACATGTAAGAATAAGTACCCAATTTTTATAAATTCTGGGGTTTGGGGGTCCTGCCTTGTAGGTGGCTATCTCCCCAACCTGTGGAGTGTAACAGTACCTTGATCTGTAAAGTCAAAGGGAAATTTCCTTTGTTGGCAAAATCAAATAACTTGGGAATGGGGGGCATTTTTATTTTATATTTGTGGAAAATTTCACCTAAGTAAAATTACAATTTTTCTGTTATTTATTACTATGTAGTGGTAGTTTTTACTCATTGTGGCAGCCAGCCTCCAAAATGTTGCCCAGCGATCCTTGCCTCCTGGTACTCAGACAGCTTTCTAGTCCCCCGCCACACTCAGTCGGTCCTACCTGTGTAGCCAGTGGGACAGGGAGTGCAGAGAGGAGGGCGTGTGACTTTGAGACAGGGTCACAAGGAACACTGGGCTTGTATCTCGCCTTATCTTGGCTCACACGGGGGGGCGGGGGGGCAGCCACCACGTTGAGGAGGTACTCGGGCCGTCTCACAGCGAAGCCTCACAAGGCAGGGACCCTAGGCCTGCCAGCAGCCTTGTAGTGTGACTGTCTCAGAAACGTCCGCCAGCCCCAGCTCAGCCTGAGGTGACAGCATCTTGGCCAACAGTCACTGTCAGTGCATGAGAGAACCCCACCCCACACCCCCAGCCACAGCGTCTCACCATGGACAAGCCCAAATCCCTGACCAGAATGTCCATGAAATAATAAATGTTTACTGTTGGTTTAGGCTTCTGAGTTATTCAGTAATTTGTTACATATTAATAGGTCCTAGTATACACTTAATTAGAAGTATCTTTAATACTTTAAAAAGTGTTCCATTTTTGTGCTGGGTGTATTTTAAACAAGTAACAATTCTTACTATGCAAATTTTTTTAATTACTACTTAAAGTTCTTTGGAATCAAGTGGCTACTTGAAATATCCTGTCAGATGTGTTTCCATGGATCACAGCATAGATTGTGTTTCAGCGTGACCGTAAGAAGCTTGACTGTTAGCTCTGGTTGCCGTGTCCGTCACATTTTGTTCTTGATAATGGTGCATTTCTCCCCAAAATGAGACGATAGTTTGATGATGGTCATGTATGAATAGGACAGCTCGTTGTTTCCTGGGGTGAACAGTTCATAACCCTGGCATTAGAGAGACTGTGGGACCCTTGGTCCAGACAAGGGAATGGCGACAGGTTTTAGGGTCACAGTTACACGATGATGATGATGATGGTGCAGATTCAAGTTCCTGACAAAAGAGAGGAGTTCAGTGCACTCTGTCCTACAGTCACTTCATTTCAGAGCGTTCTAAAACAGGCAGTAACTTGCTTCTGGCCATGATAGAGTAGCTCATGGGGCCAGATGGCGAATACTTAAGGCTTTGTGAACCAGTTTTTGGTGCGGCCGATCAGTTCTGCGATGGTCGTGGGAAGCGGCTGTGCCCCAGGGGAGCTCTGCGGAGAAGGAGCAGGCCGATTTGCACCGAGGGCACTGCTTGCTGCTCCCTGGAACAGCTGCTGCCAGTCTGACCCTGGCACGAAGAACTGCAGGCAGGGCGGCGTGCGGGCACCAGCTCCTCGAGACGCTCTGCAGCAGACAGTGTAGGGCTTTGGTCCTGGAAGAAAGGAAAACAAACCCCATGAACTGTAAAGTCATTCCAGCTTCCTGCTGTGCCCTGCCCCTGCCCTGGCGAAGGCTAAGAGGGTCAGACACAAGGGTCTCATAGCTGAAAGACTTGCTCAGCAGTCTGGGAACCTGAGGACCTGGGTCCTGAGGTGTAATGGCAGAGTTGCGGAGACAGGGCTCCAGGAGACGGCATGGGTTCCCTTGGACACTGGCTGGCTCTGAAATCCCACGCGGCTGTGCGAGGCGCAAGCATCAGGGGAGCGAGCTGAGTGGAGACAGCACAGTTGGAAAGCAGCCAGCCAATCAGAAGAGACCTCCCTGAACAACCAGGGCATTCCTTAGAACAGGGGTGTCTAACTCCTTGTCACTGGGGGCCACGTCAGCCTTGTGGTTGCCTTCAAAGGGCCGAGTGTGATTTTAGAACTGCATGTAACTGCTCCTTAACAGTTCAGGGAGAGCCCAGTGCTGCCGCCGGGCAGAAACCAGGTGCGGGGCTGGATTCGCCTGTGGGCCTTGTGTCTGCCACCTGTGCCTTCTAGACTCCATAGAGCGCTTACCTAGGAGTTGGGCTAAACCAGGCAGAAAGGCTGTTTGAAACCCTCCGTGACAAAGCCACTAAAGACTTGAAAGAATTAACCAACTGCTTTCTAGGGTAAGACTCACCGCTCGTTAGAGGAGGACATCCAAGTCCTGACATTTAGAGTGTAACGTTCACAACATCTGGCATCCAGTAGAAAATTACTGGACATGCAGGAAGCAAACAGAATGTGGCATGTGATGAGGAGAGAATGTGGGAAGTAGCAACAGATCAGGAAATGGTGGAGATGCTGGGGTAGGCAGACAAGAACTTAAATATTTTGAATATGCTCTGCCATCAAAGGAAAACATGAATATAGCGAGATAAATAGAAGAAAACAAAAAAGAACCAAACGAACATCTAGATATTTTTTTAAAAAAACACGTCTGAGATGAAGAGTTTTCTGGTGGGCCAGCTGCAGATTTGGAGACCGTGGCGGAAAGCAGTGACATGGGCACCATGTAGAGGGAATACCGAGAGAAGCAGAGAGGTGAGAACCACTAATAAAGGGGAAAACTGCTTAGAAGTAGCCAGAGGGAAAAAAGGAAACACATTGCAAACAGGATTTAAAGGAAGGAGACCACTGGCTTCTCGGAAACACTGGTACGCCATGCGGAATGACAGAGTCCTGAGGGAACTCAGCTGTCAGCCTGGACGTGTTCACCGAAGATAACCTCTGAAGTGAACGTTAAAGACAAAAGACATTTTCAGATAAATAAAAGTTTTATGACTAGCAGGCATGCACCATGGAAATGGTCAGTAAGCTCCCTTAGGTTGGTAAGAAAAGAAGGAGCACGGGGAATGTCAGATGTGTTGTAAGCATAAAAGGCCTCTTGCTTCATAATTGGTTTAAAGGTAACTGACTGTAGCCCTGGCTGGTGCAGCTCAGCGAATTGAGCACCAGCCTGCGAACCAAAGGGTCGCTGGTTTGATTCCCAGTCAGGGCACCTGCCTGGGTTGCGGGCCAGGTCCCCAGTAGGGGACTTGTGAGAGGTAACCACACGTTGATGTTTCTCTCCTCTTATTTCTCCTTCCCTTCCCCTCTCTCTAAAAATAAATAAAATCTTTTTAAAAAGTGACAGACTTTAAAATGAAAACATTATGTACCACGTGGAAATAGTATGGATACGGCAAAAGAGCCCAATCATAAAGCAGAAGAAGAAAAACAGATGAGACAGAAACAATAGCAGAATGACAACTTGAACACAACCATGTTAATTATCTGTCGGTGGACAACGCAAATTTAAGGGAAGGACTGGTGTCTCAGCAGCAGGAAGACAGGTCAACAATGGTGGTGGATCCGGACGGCGGAATATTATTCCGCAAATAGACTCGGACTGTTGATAAGTAAACAGCATAGGGTTCTCTCCAGAGCTAATCACGCTGAGGAAAAGCAGCCAGACAGATGGCCTGAATGAGCCCGTGTGTGAATCCCAGAGTAATTAGAACCAATGTGTAGTGACAGCAGATTGATGTGTGCGTGCAGTGGAGGCTGGGGAGGGTAGCTCCTCCGTGTTGTGGAGATAATCTTTATCTCCCGTGGGGAGTGGTCCCCTGAGTGTACCCTGTTGTCAACACACAGTGTAAATGAGTGCCGGTGACTGTTCAGCCAAGGGCGTGTGTAAACTGTGCCTCCTCAGTCAAGTTGGGGAATTGAGGGTGAGATGGGCAATGAAAACCAGCTAGAAAGTTAACCACAAGACCCGCAACTTTTACACGGCGACTATTAGCACCTCAAGAAAAATGGTGGATCAAGAAAACCCCGGTACACCCAGCTTGTAAGCCAGAGAGTTTTGGAGAAGAGAGGCAAAGTTTTTAAATTCTAGCAGATGTCTAAAGAAATGGGAAACTTCACAAAATGGCAAATTATATGCAAATGAAAGACCACAAATATTGGCAGGAATCTGCGAGGAGTTCGAAATCCCAAATTAGTAGGTAGGTAGGTAGACATCGGAGGAACCAGCGTGGGCGTGCTGCTCCAGCGTCAACTCAAGTGGCAACAGCGGTGATCACCTACGTCAAGTAACCAGCCTCCCTCGGTCACGTGCAGCGGTGGCTCACTTGACGAGAAAAGCAGGGTTGGAAGTATGCGGCTGCCCTGGCTGGTGTAGCTCAGTGGATTGAGTGTGGGCCCGTGGACCAAAGGGTCGCAGTTTGATTGCCAGTCAGGGCACGTGCCTGGGTTGCAGGCCAGGCCCCTGGTTGGGGGGGTGTGAGAGGCAACCACAAATAGATGTTTCTCTTCCTCTCTCCGTCCCTTCCCCTCTTTCTAAAAATAAATAAAATCTTTAAAAAAAGGTAAATGTGAACAGAAAGTCCCCCAGGTTAGGAAGCTCTTTATTTCCCAGCACCCCTGGCTTGGTCTTAGGGGTTTTTTTTTGTTTCCTTAGCCCAGGTTTAAAAGATAAAACCCCAGTCAATAAAATGTAAAGCCTGCCACAGTTTGCCTGGTGGGATGTCAGTAGCAGTGGGAAAGCCTCGCCACCTGTGGTCATGGCGCATTTTTCATGTTGTGGCGCCACCTTGTGCCTGATGTTGCGTATTTCCTTCTACCAGGTGCACACGGGCCGTTCTATGACCTCCCAATTCCACCTGCCCTACCAGCCTTCGCTGTCACTACTTACAGGATAGCTGAATGAAGGCCGTGGACCCCATATGTTTTGTGTGAAAGTTTTGGCCAGTGACGTGTGTACACTGGTCCAAATCTCTTACGTGTGTTTCCTCCATTTAAAAGCACGTGTCAGAGAGATTCCCCACACGGGCGTGGGGGGAGAGGTGGCAGTGGGGCAGGGCACCCTCAGGATTTAGCTGAAGAACAGAGTCGTGATCTCAGCAGGTGGTTTGTAGGTGTTGCCCCAAGGCCATCCCAAGTGAGGTAACCACCCCCTTCAAACTAAGGTTTGTACGTTGGAGTCAGCTACCAGGGTTTTATCTCTGCTTTTTAAAAAGAGGCTGTCGCTCCTGTGGCACCTGTGCTCCGATGACATCTGCGCAGTGGGCCCCTCAAGCTGTCACAACTCAGCCCCGACAGGAACTTTGTGCTCCCCCTGCAGGGCAGAGCTCCACGGAGCAGGGACTTCTCTGTCCTGTTTTCTGTTCTGTTGCGGCGCCCAGACCTGTGCCGGGGACTCAGGAAGGACTTGGCACGTCCTCGTCAGACCCCCTTTGGTAAAAATGGACGGGGTTTCTGGGCAGTTTTCTAAAGGGATAACCTGATGGGATAGTGTGCGTTCCGTCACATTTTTTGGTGCTCCTGTATTAGGACGTGTTCAGCATGTAATTCTCATTTTGTCTTTTTATTTGGGACACTGGAAGTCTAGAGCACAGTCCTGATTTGTGTGTCTACCCATTTCATGTTCACTGTCTTGTTCTTGATTTTCTCAACAATAATGATTTCTTAAAACAGGTGCTCCTGCCACACAACTTGGGGGGGGCGGTCAAGCCTGGGATGTGCCCCCAAGACAAGCACTAGGTTTGGAAGCACTACCTGTGCAGGGGAAGCTGTCAGGGCTGACCTGCAGTGAGGTGGAGTCTTCCTGCTTCCTTCACACATAACCTTGAACTTTCGGTGTGTTGTACCTTCTTTAAGTTAAATATCAAACGTTCAGAATATGTAGTTCACAGTAGTTGAAGAGGAATTCTTTTTTTTTCTTTTCTCCCTTTTTTGAAGATTTTATTTATTTATTTTTAGGGAGGGGAAAAGATAGGGTGAGAAACACCAGTGCGTGGTTGCCTCTCACGCACCCCACACTGGGGACCTGGCCTGCACCCCAGGTATGTGTCCTTACTGGGAATTGAACCGTGGCTGTGTGGTTCGCAGTCTGGTGCTCAGTCCACTGAGCCCCACCAGCCAGGATGAGATTCTTAACTCATTTAAATGCCAGAGTGAATGTGTGTTGCCCACATTCGTCGTGTTACACTCACCAGTGTGAGTGGAGAAGTTGCCTAAGGAAGGCAGTTGCCGGTATTGGGACACGGGGGGTGTTTAAAGCAGGGAGGGGCCAGACACTGCCTAGTTGATGAGCGTTGGGGGGGTGGGTCGCAAAAGGTCAGGTGCACAGTCTCGGAGTCTGTCCCGTTTCCCCTTCCCACAGGCTGGAAAGTATGTGCTGTTGATGTTGGTGAGGTGTGCTCAGTTTTCAGAAAATGTGATACATTAAATAATTAGCAGAATCCTGACTGAAAACCTACTTTGGATTCTGTCTATGGAAAAACAAAGACCCCTTCAAAGTCTATTCCACACATTTGGGAAGAGGTGAGGTCATGTTCGTGTCTTCAGATGCACAAATCCTGGAGTCCCCCAGTCTGGATTCAGAACAAGGCCCCGCTCTGGGGGTGACTGGCCCGTGAGCACCCATGTCCTCCTCAGCAAAACAGGGAGAGCGGCACCGAAGTCGCCGTCGTGCGGAGTCCAGACGGGACTCCGTGGTGGGGGCACCGTGCCCAGCGCCAGGCCTGGGCGCCCTGCAGACGTCTCCCGACAGCACCGTGACCGCGCTCTCCTTCTCCTTCAAAGGTGAATCCGGGCTGGGGAAATCGACTCTCATCAACAGCCTGTTCCTGACGGATCTGTACCCAGAAAGGGTCATACCTGGAGCTGCAGGTAAGAAAGTCCCCACACCCTTGTAAGTGTGGTTCCACGTGAAGGTTGCTAAAGAGGGCACGATTACCGTTGGGAGCCCGAGCCTTGACATCTCGCATTCGGCTTTAAACTCAGGGACGAGGAGGGCGAGGTCAGGAACGTGTGCCACACCTGATGTCATTGGATTTGGGTTGTAGGCAGTGTAGCCACGATCCATCCTCTCCAAGTTTTTTTGTCTCAAGGGCCATGAACAGTTCCTGCCTGTGTTCTGTGTTTGCTCCTGTGGAGAAAGCGACGTAACTAGACTTTTGTAGGGGTGGGGTGGTCGGACTCCTGCGGCTGGTGTCAGAGTGTCTGGTGGCCGGTGGCCGTGATCGAAAGTGGAGCCTGGGACCCGGGCTGCCACAACAGGGACGTGCAGCCCTTTCTCGGGCATTTTTGAATCCAGTTTTTAAATGGATTCGTAAGTAGTTTTCTTTGCTCCAGGATTAGAAATTACAGTTTTCATTACTAGCATTTTTACTTTCCCAGGCAGCCCTTTAATCTTAGCTTCGACGTTTCCCTCGCGGACTTGGGTCATTTTTACACAGACCTCAGGCTGCCTTCTGAAAACCTCCTCAAAGAGAGGTAGCAACTTTGAAGTCGTTTGTGTGATTATGAGAAAGTAGCGGAACAGGTAATGCCTTCTCTCTGCACGGTGGCTCTGTATCAAGGCACGTTCTCTTACCAGTTTGTTTCTTTTCTAGAGAAAATTGAAAGAACAGTCCAAATTGAGGCTTCGACTGTTGAGATTGAGGAGCGAGGGGTCAAGCTGCGCCTGACAGTGGTGGACACGCCCGGCTACGGGGACGCCATCAACTGCCGAGACTGGTACGCGTCCCGCGGGGGCGGCGGGGGCCCGGGAGCTGCAGGCTGTGAGTGTGCTCACACCTGCTCTGATGCATTCGTGTGGACGGTGTCGATGAGTGATTTCTAGACGTCGAGTGACTGGTTGTGGTGAAGCAGTGAGACTGTTAACGCACGTTGATTACAGTATTTTAAATAAGGAATTCCACAGAGAAAGAGTGTGATTTTCTTTAAGAGCATTTTAGTGGAATCTGAGGTCACAGAGTCAGCCCTTGTTCCTGGTCTGAGCCATAGCCAGTGGGCACGATTTTGGGGTCCAGCGCCCCTCCTGTCCACATGCAAGGAAATGAAACCTCTCCGTCACTCGGGACTCAGTGCTCGAGGGTGGCCACCCGTGCGGAAGATGAAAGCCACCTTCCCCAGACCCTCCTGGGGATCCCACGCGTGCGTGGAGGCTCCTAGGCCTCCCCGTGGGCACAGAGCGTCAGTGTCCAGTGCCAGGCAGAGAGGGGAAGAGGGGGAGGCCTGTCTGACCCTCCCCCAGGCCGGCCTTGGCTGTGCTGCCTGCTGCCTCGGTCCCCCTGCTCTCGCCTGTGTGCTCCTGCCGCCACCGCACCCCTCTGCCAGCCTGGGCTCATCCCTCAGTCAGCACAGGCTCTTCTGACCAAACTCTTCCATTCTGACTTCTGAGCCCCAGCCCTTCATGCTGGGCACAGTTCGCCAAACGGAGGAGTCAGGTCTCATTCCCATTTACAGGTGAGTTGGGAAATCGTGTCTGGTAGACAGGGCACAGGAGGCAGGAAAACCTGTTGTCTCTCATGCTGGGGCCCCCCTGGCTCCCCGTGAGGCCCCGCGTGTCCCTCAGCTTCAGGACCATCATCTCCTACATCGACGAGCAGTTCGAGCGGTACCTGCATGACGAGAGCGGCCTGAACCGTCGGCACATCGTGGACAACAGGGTGCACTGCTGCTTCTACTTCATCTCGCCCTTCGGACACGGGCTGAAACCCCTGGACGTCGCGTTCATGAAGGCGATACACAACAAAGTCAACATTGTGCCTGTCATCGCCAAAGCCGACACGCTCACCCTGAAGGAGCGCGAGCGCCTGAAGAAAAGGGTGGGTGACGTGGGCTCACACTCGGTCGGGTGGGGTGGGTCGCTTTGTAACCAGCACCGAACGCAGGCAGTCGTCTGGCGTTTTGCTTTCACAGAGACGTCTGATGGCCCCCACTCCTTAGAGCCCACCCCAGGTAGACGCCCCCTCGGGGCCTAGAAGGCAGCTGAGCTGCACGGCCATGCCACGCTCGGTAACAAGGCGAGGGGTTGGGGCTTGGTCACCTCTGAGACGTGCTCTGTTCTGCCCGCGTTCCACCCCACACACCCGCCTGAGAACGTGGGCGATCACGACAGTCTGCTGCTGGGAGGCCTGGGCGGCCTGTGTTTGGCCGTGGTCGCTGTGTTCAGTATGAGCTCCTTTAATTATCTAGAAAAACAACCACTGATAACAGGTGTTTGTCCTTCCAGGACATTGTCTGTCTATGTTTTTGTTTAACATATGCACAGAGTAGGATTAGGTCGTGCACATGTCTGTGACACTAGACTTCCCAAGAACTCCCAGCGCACACGGAAAGCATGGCCCTCAGCACACTGTTTCTTCAATGTGTTTCTGGGTCCGACCTTCCCACCCTCTGGCCCTGACTTTGGGGATCGTGGCTCACTTGTGTGCTCTGAGAGTTCAGAACAGGACCTGGCATGTGGCGGTGAGCAGTGGTCCCCATCCGAAGTCAGGCGACATTGTGGAAAGGCACTGATGCTCGTTTAAGTGCTTGAAAGGGGACTGAATTTCCCTCAAAACGAGTTTGTAAGTTTGCCTTCCCAGAGCAGCGTGTGAGCACACAGTTCTCCCCGGGACACTCCCCGGCGCCCGTTGGCGTCACGTGTTCCCTCGGGCTGCGCAGTGCCCTCAGCGCTTGCCTGTCTTCCCGTTGACTGGCAGGCACCCTCGTGTGGGGCAGTGACTGTTACGTCGCAGTCTGGCTCTTGCGTGTTCGAGTTTTCCTGGCTGTTTTTTCCACAGCAGAGTCCAGCATTGGACCTAGCCACATTCATTAGCCATTTCCTTTACTGTCAGTGGGCCTCTCCTCCTACCCAGCTCTACCTGCTGCATTCCCGCCGTCCTGGGTTTCTGCTGGTTCCCGAGACAGACCTCCTGTGTCCTTCCCTTGTGGCTTTGACAGAGTTTCCCTGGGTTCCTCTCTGTCTCCTCTTGAGGCTCCTGCATGTTCTCCAGGGATGCCGTGGGCAACATCTGTGGCTTTTCCCTGGTGGCAGCACCTGGCTGGGCCTCTCCAGGGGCACTTGTCACTGCAGCCGCTATGTACGTGGAGCTGGGGCGGCGGCGGGGGCGGCGGCGGCGGCTCATTGTGTGCTGTGGACACCGGGCCCTGCAAATGCATAGATACCGTCATAGCAGTTTGTGGGGTCTTTGCAAACAACTGTTGGAATTCGTTTGATTTTTTTTGTCATTGAAGTTTGGGGAATTCTGATGTATTTTCTGATATGATGAGCTAGCTTGACTAAAATTTGTGTAGTTTGTTAAAGTTGCTCCTGGTTTTGTCATTCTCTCAGATTCTAGACGAAATTGAAGAACACAGCATCAAAATCTATCACCTCCCTGACGCGGAGTCGGATGAAGATGAAGACTTCAAAGAGCAGACCCGGCTTCTCAAGGTGCGGCCCTGGGCACACAGGGCGCCTGGCTCCCGCGACGAGGGGGTCAGCACGCACGGCGGGCGGAGCTGGAACGGGGCCGGGGCCTGGGGCCTCAGCTCGGGAACCGTCCAGCAGATTTGCTTGCAATAACACGTCTGTTTTAAATATATTTTGGCCTAGCACTCTAAGGTTTAGGAATCTTGATTGCAGGTTTAATTTGTTTTCGTGGAACACACCGACCACTTTCAAGTAAAGTACACATCATTCGCTTTCCAAGCAGCGCTGGGGTAGCACCAAGTGCCCCTCTCTGTTCACGCACCTGTGTGAGTGGTGAAGGTGGGGGTCCCCAGTGGAGCCCGCTGACCTTGTGTTTCTTTCTAGGCCAGTATCCCCTTCTCTGTGGTGGGATCCAATCAGCTGATTGAAGCCAAAGGCAAGAAGGTCCGAGGCCGCCTGTATCCATGGGGTGTCGTGGAGGTGGAGAACCCAGAGCACAACGACTTTCTAAAGCTGAGGACAATGCTCATGTAAGCCGCGCACAGATGCCCGCTGGCAGAGCCCAGCACAGAGAGAGTGGGACGCCCGCGGGGCCCCGCAGGGCTGCTGTGGGGACGCTGCAGTGAGCGCAGGAGGCCCTGCCTGCGGCTCTGGGACGATCGGAACCAGCCCTTCCTCCTGTGGCCTGTAGCTCAGTACGCTCTCCTTCCCGAGGGAGCGCTAGAGTCTGTTGAGGCTGAGAGTACAGTAGACCTAAACTGTGGGATGGCCACACCCAGTGCGGGTGGCCTGCTACTCTGGGGAGGGAGGGGGTTGGATCTGCCACAGGGCCCGCTAGTGTGTGGCCTCCGCTGGTCAGCCTCAGGGTGGTCCCTCCGGCCTGCAGAGGCCTCCAGTGAGGCCTTGCAGCCAGAGCAGACTGACTACAAAAACCGTTTAGAGGCTGTTTGCTCTAAAACCAGGTTCACAGTTAGTACGTGTACTGCTGTTGCTCTTAAGTGAAGAGGATAAAAGAAGGCATGTTGCCAAAACCTACTGCCTGTTTAATCAGAAGAGTTCGAACAACAGCTGATCCGATCAACTCTGAACGGGCGAAAACGGCTCTGCGGGCCGCAACACACGTCTCACTGGGCTTAGCAATTCTAGTAAATGAGAGTCCCTGAAAACACTCAGCTCACCGTCCAAGCTCTGTTGTATTTCAGTCACCACGTAAGATGTTCAGGGGCGGGCCCATGGCTGTCGTGACTCAGGTGCAGGGCGTGGCAGCTGAAGAGGTGCCTTGGTGCCTGTCGTGTGTTTCTGAGAACGAGGCAGAGCGGCCTGCCCCTTCCTGGGTCCTGAGTGCGGGCGTGCGGTCTCTCTGCTTGTCCTGCACTGCTCACACCAGGGGAGGGCTGGCCCGAAACCCACAGATGTTTCATGCCACAATTAGGAGGGTTGGGGGGCTGTTTCTGTTTCCTCCAGAACATCAGTACTTCATTTTGTGCTGTTCTCCATAGCTTAAGCTAATTAACTCCTGATACAGATTTTAAGCTCCAGAAGTCATGAATTTGTTTATCTGAAAAACCTCCTGAAGTCTGTGCCCACGGCCCTGGGTGGGGCAGTGGTCCCACGGGGAGCTTGGCTGTGCCTGTGGCAGAGGCCCACAGAGGGGCCCTGGCCCCAGCCTGCCAGGCGGGTGCACTGTGAGCTTGCTGCCGTAGCAGCTGGGGCTGGAGCCAGGGGGCTTCCCTGTGCGGTGGCTCCTGTGTGGGCTCAGTGCGGTGCACTGTTCTCTCTTGCAGCACTCACATGCAGGACCTCCAGGAGGTGACCCAGGACCTCCACTACGAGAACTTCCGCTCCGAGAGGCTCAAGAGAGGCGGCAGGTCACAGCTCAAGTCCCTGTCCATGTTGTGTTGCCCCGACTTCCGCTGCCCCCTCCCGTGTGTGTGCTTAGCTCAGCCTCCTTGACCTCGAAGCAGCATGATTTGGTTTCCTACTCAAGAACTATTACAAGCTGCTCGTTGCTGATTTAATCAAACGGTGCCCTGTTACGTCTGTTGAAGGCAGCTTGAATCACCTGCATGTACAGAACAGCTTTAGATGGAAAGGCCAAGGACGTGGATTGGGTGCTTTCTCAAAAGCTTCCATCTGTCAGGGAGTGAGGACAGGCGCACCTGCCATTGGGAAAGCGCCCCACTTAGCCCCTCAGAACCACTTGCAGCTGCCCACGCACCAATCTTCCGTTTTACCATCCTGGGAGGTTTTTATTTGAGACCCAAATCATAGCTGGTCAAGTCACATCTACGTGTAGAGCTTAATTAACAAATAAGGGACATATATCATTCATAAACAGAATATTCTGTGTCCTAGTTGGCTGAAATATCCACACCCTAAAACCTGGTGGATATGCGCGTGCACACGAGGTGTGCGTGAAAGTCTGTCTCCCTGCCTCACGAGCGCGGGGACCGCGCTTTAGGGAAAAGGCTGCAGAGGGAGGCAGCGGGCAGGCCCCACTGAGAAGGGGCCACAGCCCCGGGCCGGGCGCACCAGAGGCTGCACCGTCGAAGGCCGGGCCTCCTTCCCGGCCACCTCACCGGGACCACAGGGCCCGCTGCTCTTTCACGGTGCAGGCCACCACCCGTGTTGAGAAAGAACAGCGGGGAAGGGAGCAGCTTCCGGAAGTGGCTGAGATGCAGGGCTCACCACGGCAGCCGAGAGTGTCTCTCGAATTTTCCGTTTCGTGTTGCTTTTTTTAAAATCACTTATTCGTGTCATTAATCATAAGTATAAAATGGTAAGTATATGTAATTTTACGTAGATAAAGTTGTCAGAAATGTGAAATGAAGTGTTGCTTAGTTCTCTGTCCTCAGAAATGACGAACTCGCATTCGCTGCGGTGCCATCACTGTGGTTTCTCTCAACTCAGGAAAGTGGAGAACGAGGACGTGAACAAGGACCAGATCCTGCTGGAGAAGGAGGCTGAGGTGGGCGGGGACGTGGTCCCTTCAAAGGCCGGGCGGCGTCCAGAAGCGTGGGTTCCAGTGTCAGCTTGTCACAGTCCCCTTGCTTGTCAGGAGGGACGTGGTCTGTGTGACCGACGTACTTTATACGTGCGTCTGTCTAACAAGAACGTGCCTGTTGCTATACCTGTATCTTCTCAATCTCCATTAGCAACTCAGTGACAAAAATCTGGAGACAGATTTTCGTAAAATGACTGATTTTATATATGTTCATAAATCAGCTCTCCTATACCTACGTGTACTACCTATACATAGACAGAAACCGATTAGAAAACACGACGAGAAACGGCCAACCTTCACTGTTAACAAACATTCATGAAGAAACACGTAGGGCCCACGTGGGGAAGGACACTGGGGACCTGCTGGCAGTTTCCAGAGTTTTAATAGACGTGGCTTCTCGGGATGCTTAGTGCAAAGGTCACAGTTGTCTCTCAGCCCCTCGTTTTCATGCAATTCCAGCAGAGTCGTGTGTGCCTGCCAAGTTTTTACTTTGGGGGAAGAGGTCGATAACGTCAGTGTTTGCTTTGAAGACTAAGCAGGGGAAATACAGGAGTCTGGACGAAGGGGGCTAACGAGAAGAGGCTCCCTTTACTGGTGATGCAGCCAGCAGACCGGGGGTCACCCCAGGCCTTTGGTCTGGGGCGGGAGACCAACGAGTCCACGTCTGGAACTAGGTCAGAGGGAGGCAGGCGGGCTCTAGCTCTGTAGCGACATGGAATCCAGACATGCTCAGTAACTCATCCCAGAACAGGCCAGCCTTTTGGAAACTAAAGTAAGACTCACCACTTCGGGCAAATTAATTCAATATGAAGCAAATATTTAAATGTTGACAGCATAACCACAAAGTTACCTGAAGAAAATTTAGGTAAATATTTTATAATGCTTGCAAGCCTCGAGGTCTCGTAAACGTAGAGAAAGCTCACTGGTAGCGTGCGTAGGGGCCATGGAGGGTGCGCCTTCTCCGAGGAAGGGGCCAGGGCTGCCCCTGCCTGGGCTACCCCTCAGGACAGCCGCAGTCTCTTTCCCACCTTCAGGTTAGAAAAATGTCCCGTTGTCTGCCTTTACTTTTGTTCATTCATTATTACTTATTTCTCTTTAATACTGAAGTGCATGTTATTTTTTTTATGCTTTTTTTAAAAAATTTTTTTCTTTATTTTTTTATTTTAATTGTTATTCAAGTACAGTTTTCTGTCTTTTACTCCCATCCCAGCCCCCCCCCCCCCCCCCCCCCCCCCCCCC
>PVKM010019051.1:0-24536 GCA_004027735.1 Carollia perspicillata | reverse complement strand
TATTATATAATGGAATACTGTGCACCCATTAAAATGATTACATGGATTGATATTTATTGACATGAAAAATATCTGTTATATAAGACAATGTTTGGCACATGATACATATTCAATAAGTATATATTGAATGAATAAGTGCTTATATTAGGCTTAAAAAGTTATAAAAGTGTATATGTTTCTATTTTTTATTTTTTAAAAATGTGTGTGTCTCTTTACACTGTACAATATATACACATTAATATATATGTATCTCTCCCCCCCTCCGTTCTTTGTCCATCTATCATTTATCTCTACCTTACTATCTGAAAATATCTTGGAAAAATATTGACAAAAAATGGAGAGTAGAGTTGGAAGAAGTAGAGTTTTCACTTTCTACCAATTGGACTTTGGTACTGCTTAATTTTTAAATAATTAATATGTATCAATTTTATGATCCATTTACATTTTGAAAAAACATAACCATCTTGTGTGGAACTCACAAATAAATAGGAATTCCTATGGGTGATAGATGTGTAAATTCCTGAAATTTTTACAAGAATAGTTTGACATTAGTTTTCACAATTCTCAAAAACGTGCATACCACACGATGCAGTGACCTCACTTAAAGAAATTTATACAAAGGAAGCAAATGACTCCCATTAAAATGCCTTATAATGGAAGGTAGTTAAATAAATTGCAATACCCATATGATGGAATAATATGCAGCCAGAAAAAATGTGATTATATTTTTGAGTGTTAAGAAAGCACCCCTCACTTTTCCTAGGGCCATTTGCTCTCTCCTGTTCAGTATGTGCTAATCATTATCTCAGTGGAAGAGAAAAATATTTTTCAGATTTACAGGTGAAGAAGGTAGTGTGAACAGATGAAAAGGAGCTCAGACAGACACTAGCTTTCTTTTCCCTCCCCCCACCCCACCCCACCACGACCCTGGGCAAGCAAAGATAGTGACATTTAATTGGCTGAAATTAATTTCTACTTCTAGATGGAAGAGGACTTGAAAAAATACTAACTTCAATTCTAAGATGAATTTAAAAAGCTCTAATTCTTGCACAGCTGATTTTGCACCTAATATGATTGATTCTTAGACTTTAAAACATGCATGAAAAAGATTAAAAATATATCAAAAGATTCATATTAGTGATTTAAAAAAATTTTGCATTTCTTTTACTTTTTAGAATGAATAAGAACCTCACTTTGGAGCTGAAAGAAATAGTTCTGTCAGGAATGCTTCTGACCACTGTTCCTGCTTTGCTTTTAGTAACATACTGTAAACACTAAGTTCCCACTTTGTTCTCACCATGGAGGTGTCTAAACTAATAGCTCATCTTTGCCAATCTCATCTTTACCAATCTCATCCTTCTGACTCTGCATTAAATCCAGTTTTCTGGAGAATTTTCTCTTATTTATGCTTGTGTTTTTGTCCCCATAGAGAGGGCAGAAGTAGGCACAAGAACCTTGCTGTCATGGACATGGATGGATGACACAAAGTCGACTTAAAAGTGTGTGGTGACAAAATATAATTGTGTCATCTCTGTGACAAAGCAGTCCTTTTTCAAGAAAAATTAAGTCAGTGAAAGAAAATCGGACAATGGTCTCCATAGAGTGTCTTAAATTACGTAGATGTGAGAGGAGGTATCTGGTGGTGTGAAGGCCAAAGCTGGAGGTGACACAAAGCCCTAGCCTGAATTCTCATCATAGTTCTGTCACTAATTCACTGTCTTGAGATCCTCTGAGCCCATTTCAAAGAGGGTTTAAACCAATGACCCGGTGAGATCTCTCGGTGTTCAGACTAGTGCCCTCCATCCACACCACTGGTAATGCTATTCAAGAGCTTTCGCAATCTTTCTGCATACAAGTTCTCATATCCTTCTCAGAGCATCATATATTCTGAAAACAAGGTGTCTAACTTACAGATGATTACATTGAAGAAACCACAGATTAAAGTTGACAAGATCTCTCAGCTGGGTTGTAGGACAACAGAGATCAAAACCCAGGACTTTCAGCCCCTGGAACACTAACTACTACAGGAAAAGCACGCAAGCAGCGATTGCTTGTCAAGTGCTTCCCAGGGGCAGGCACCAGGACAGGGCCTCATTATGGTCGTTTTAACTTCCCCCAGCCATGAAAGCAGTCTTGGAGGTGACATACCATCGTTTCTACTGTACGCTTTCGGATATACAGACCAAGGATGATACAGTGTGGGAGAGAACTACCTAAGGACACAAATGACAGAAGACAGTCCTTGGGGGCTCTCTTGGAAGTGGCTGCCACAGCATCTAAGAGAGAGGGGAAGGGAGAAAGAAAGAGAGGGGACAGAAACATTAACATTTGATTGCCTCTAGAGCGCCCCCTACTGGGAACCTGGCCTGCAATCCAGGCATGTGCCCTGACTGGGAATCGAGCAGGTGATCTTCTGGTTTGCAGGCCAGCGCTCAGTCCACTCAGCCACACCAGCCATGGCCACAGTTTCACTTTTAAACAATGAGTGACTACCCACTTCTGGGAGTTGTAAACTTACCCATGGTTGGCCATCCGTATGTGATTTGTAGAGGCATATGTGGCTAGGAGTGTAAATTTCCTTGTTCTCTTGGTATTCAATTTTGCCACATTTTCTGTTGTGCTTATCTGACGTCTAGGCATTGTATACAAGGCACTGTTGGTATTAGTTACTTCATTATAGGTCTCTATTTCCCTGTTGAAGCAACTAACCTTACATAAAATTCCACCAGTTCTTATAAGTTTACTGGTGCGTGATACTTACCTGGCAGGGCAGATACTATGATCACAAAGGTGATTTTCCCAGGGCGAGGCTCACCTATCGCACTCTGGGTGCACTGGCCCCTGCCATTTCCCCAAATGTGGGAAACTCGACTGCATAATTTGTGGTAGTGGGGACCGCGTTCGCACTCTCCCCTGGGGAAAAAATTACTGCTGTGTTTTTAGATTACATGCTTTTCTTCCCCTGAAGTGCTCCAACTCTATTTTAATGACTATGATGTCTTTTTTTAGTCTTTGTTCCACTGTGGGTACAAATTTATATACCCCAGCGTGTACTGGAGGAGAAATACAGGTACCATTGGGGGCATTTGCATGCATATAAGAATGTAGTCATAAAATGTACTCTTAAATTTGCCTGTGCCTAAATAAAAAGCTTCTATTAGTTAACCCACAATTTTAAAATATTGTAAATCCAGGCAATTTTTCCTTCCTCCAAGTCTGCTTTGAAGAGTGGATTTCTTTTTCTTTCAGGGCATCCATCCCAGGTTTAGAGCAGATGCGTCTTCCTGAACAACAAAATACTGCATGCAGGAACAAATGGGCTTTGGATTATTGATATGGGGTCAATGACTAAGCAGACCAGTGTTTCCTTTGTTGCCATGATACGGTAACACTGTGCTACAGATGTACTGTGATATTAGAGGTATTAGTTGAAATAATCTACGTGCACATATAAACTGCATCTGTCTAGGGCTGGAAGGGGCTGGTTTGTGTGAAGGGAGTTGAATTTCTGGCCAATTGCAAAGAATGAGGGGGAAATGGTCTTCAGGCTCTGGGAGCACGTGGATGTGTGGTGCTTGAACAGGTGTCTGGTGGAGATTTTATTCATATCTCTGTGAACCTCTTTGCCCAGAGGTTCAAACGGTGAGACACGGTTCCTGTCCCCTGGGAGTTTGTCAGAGGAAGACAGGCAAATGAAGCAGCAATTACAATACCGTGAGGAGAAGTATGACGGGGTAGATACAGGAAACCAACTCACACATTTATTTTTAGGCGAACATGTAAATTAGTAGGCAGAGGGTAATTGAAGGCAGAAAGAAGTGGATGAAAAAAAGGTCTCTGGGGAAAGTAATCTCACAAGGTGAGATCTGATCATAGATTCCTAACTGGGCAGGTCATGCCCAAGGAATATAACATTTTAATTTATCTTTGCGTGAAGCAAGCCTCTGTCCATTGTTTCTGTGGATCTAGGCGAACACACCTTTTGATTGTGTAAAATCAAAAGTACACACCCTCAAGTAAACACAGTCTTGTTAACTATGCTGGTATCCAATCCTTGTCTTGCTTTCTCCCACCTCCTTGTAACCTTCCTTACTTTTCCTTCTTAATTTCAAATGCATAAAAGAACCTACAAAACTGTTACTCTAGGGAGCATCTGAGATCTTGCTTCCTGCCATGTGTCATCAGTTTGTCTCAAACAAACTCTTACAAAAAGTCTCTACAGGTTTGGATTTTCCTAGGTTGACAGTAAGAAATCGACCAAGCACCAAAGGCGGGGAAGGATTGAGGATGGGAGGTAGGAGTGGGTGGGGCAGGAGAAAGTGGTGGTGGGAAAATGGAGACAACCGTACTTGAAAAAACTTAAAAAAAAAAGAAGTCACCCTGGCTGGACTCAGTCACTCTGGACTGAGTGCTGGCCAGCGAACTGAAGGGTCGCTGGTTCGATTCCCAGTCAGAGCACAAGCCTGGGTTGCGGGTCAGGATCCCAGTAGGGGTCGCATGACAGGCAACCACACACTGATCTTTCTCTCCCTCTCTTTCTCCCTCCCTTCCCCTCTCTCTAAAAATAAACAAATAAAATGTTTTTTTAAAGTTTTATAATCTTTTAACTAGAGTCTTTATCCTAAAAATACTTGTTTCTTGTGTTTGAGGATTAAGCCACTGGTTTGTTGCCACACAGGAACAAGTTGGTAATAATAGCTTGACATATTAAGAAAAATTATTCTAAAAAGTCATCAACTTGTCATAGTAACTTATTTTAGGGTTTTTTTTTCTTTGCACTTTGATTAATTTTTTTAAAATTTATTTGAGTGAGAGAGAGAGGAGGAAGAGAGAGTGAGTTAAACATTGATTTGTTGCCCCATTTATTTATGCCTTCACTGGTTGACTCTTGGATGTGCTGTGAAGGGGTTCAAACCCACAACCTTGGTCCATCAGGACAATGCCATAACCATCTGAGCTACTTGGCCAGGGCCTGCACTTTGATTTTGGAATTTGTTTTCTGGAGGCAGGGAGGAAAAAAGGGAACATCGGTCCGTAAACAAATAGTAAAAAGTGGTTTTGGTTGTTTTTACTTTCTGTTCAAAACCTGGAAAATTGACTAAAGTTCAGGAATTGTTTGGAAAGTACATTTCATCCTCATTTATTTCTCTTGACTGGCATTTGGGTTTCCAGTCTTCAGGAAGTCACTACAACCCCAGGAAGTTCAGAACAATCTAAAGCGAGCCCCAAAGGACTTGAGCTGGTAGTCACGGCAATGAATCCATCAGTAGCCAAGGATGCAGCTGGGAGATGAGACAAACCAAGCCCTCTGGCCAGCACACACACACGTAGCTGTGAGACAGCAGGCAGCACACACTCACTTCCCCCATAGCTGACTGCAAAGTCTGCCCTTCTGTCCGAACGTGTGTCGTGCACGGCTCAGCGCTGTGCAGGGGAGCGTGTGCCAAGACTCGGGTGTTTACCCAGTGCAGGTCATTGTGTGCCAAACACTTTCATAATCATCCTGTTAACTCCGTGAAAGGGATAATGTCACGACTGTTTTATAGATGTGGCACAATCCACGTGTGAGGAAGGGAAGACATAGAGGCAAGAGTAGGAGGGAAAGTTTCGAGGAGGTGACAGGAAAAGGTAGCTTGATCAAATCGAAGTTTATGACAGATAAAAATAAGAGGAATGACTTTTTTTTTAAAGTATGTTTTTTTCCAGCTAAGATCCTTTTCATGCCCCAGCTTTTTTCTTTTCTCTGTCTTTTTTTAAAAAAATTATTTTGAGAGCACATTTATTAAAGCTGGGGACAGTGAAACAAGGAAGGGCTTAGGGTAGAAGCAACAGCAGAGAGCTCAGGCAGGGCTGCTTTGATTCTCTAGAAATTTTATAGGAAAGAAATGTGAGGCCATGGCCGGGACGCTCAGTTGCTCAGTTGGTTAGCGTGTTACCCAGACACACCAAGGTTGCCGGTTTGATCCCTAGTCAGGGCAGATACAAGAATGAACCAATGGATGCATAAATAGGTGGAAAACAAATCAATGTCTATCTGTCTGTCCCTCTCTCTACCCTCACTAAAACCCTAAAAGAAATTAAATAAATGTGCTGAGGGGGGTCTGCCTTAGTTCACTGGAGAGTTGGAGAAAAGGGAGCCTTGGAGACAGGATCGGGGGTTAGCTTTGCGTAGGGGTTGCTGCTCATTGCTGCGCAGCTTGGCTTGTCGTGGGTCCCTTAGAGTTCAGGAGATGCACGCCTGAGAGAAAAGAGAGGGGGAAGGAAAAGGCGCAGGCATGCTTCAGGGAGAGTGAGTGCTTTCTTTATTTTTTAAAGTCTTATTGAGATGTAGTTGACATATCATACAATTCACCCATTTAAAATGTACAATTCAATGGCTTTACGTATATTTACAGGTTTGTACAACTAGAGGGATGGCTCTTACATGGGGGCGTATTCTTTCTTTTGGCTGGCTCCTTACTTCATAGTAATTTGAGCCTGTTTGTTGGAAGGAATAATACTAATTCCATCGTGGATTTTATTCATCCCTGAAAATGAACATATATGCATAATCTCCAAATTCTCCTCACCTTTCTGCCTTCCTCCAACTTTTCAAGTTAAAATAGCAAAAATAGGACCAATCCAGTCCACTTTTCTCGGACTATATGTGTTAAAGAGGAATGCATATTTGCTCCTGAAGACAAATCCTTAGTTTTTAGTTAGACAAATGAGAATAGGAGACATTACCAACGGTTTAGAGAACAACGGTAAGCACAGGGTATACGCTGCTCTTTCCAGCCTTTGTATCATCTGTATACTGAGCTTGCTTTATTTTAGGGGTTTACTCTTCTTTTGGCAGATCCTTTCTGAGTTTTTTTTAAAGACTTTGTATATTTATTTTTAGAAAAGGGAAAGGGAGGGAGAAAGAGAGGGAGAGAAACATCGATCAGTTGCCTCTCAGAAAGCCCGCAACTGGAGACCTAGTCCACAACCTGGGCATGTGCCCTGACTGGAATCAAACGGGGACTTTTTGGTTTGTAGGACAAGGTTCAACCCACTGGGCCACACCAGTCAGGGTCTTTTGAGGTTTTGAATGGTAGAAATGCTGTGCTTGAAGCCCAAACTTAAATCCAGAGCCCTCCCTCCCCTCCTCAAACTGATACCGTGTCTTCTTGGCAGTGGTAGGATCCAGCAATGAAAAAGTCAATTACTGGCTCCCACACTTGCATTTTAGAAGGGTGGGAAAGCAGAGGCTGGAGTTCTTTTCTCCAGCTATTTGCTTAACCACCGCCTATTTTGTAGAGTGGTGAGTATCCTATTTATTTATGATCATACAAATGAGAAGTGGGATTTAAAAATCCTCTCCTAGTAGACTAACGCTCCGGTGCTGGAAGGGTGCTGGGCACAGCTTTCTGTGAGCTGGATAACAAACTGCAAGAAAAATGACAGCATTCCCTCGGCAAAATGTTGAAACCTTTTTCTTTTTCAGCATATCAGAGATAAGTTTCCATCACTCAGAAAGCTCTCCTGGTGCAGAGGAATCAAATATCCATGAAAGCTAAACAGAGACATGAGAAGTGAGAAGGTATAACAGGAACCTCATTGTGACACTATTTGCTAGAAAGATGAATTCACTTTAAAGCGAGTCCATCTTGGGATCTACCCCGAAGTATCCAGTTACTGAAATACCAGACAGGCCCTGTGAAGTGGTGGCTTGGATTCTGAATGTTAAGATCTATCTTCTTGAATTTCCCAACGCCCATTCTCACCTAGACTTTCCCCTGGGTCTGCCCCTTGTTTCTCTTCCCACTTGACTCTCCTCTCCTGCTCAACAAAGCGGCTTGGAGCTGTGAGAAACTAAATGCAGCTTTAGAGCTCTAAAAATCGTAGCTTAATAGTTAACAGTACTGTACACTTAAAATTTTGTAAGAATGACGTTTTGTTATATGTCTTTTTTACCACAATAAAAAACAATGATTTATGAAAAAATAAATAGTCCTGACAGAGTAGCTCATTTGGTTGGAACATCTCCATGCACCACAGTTGCAGGTTCAATCCCCGGTTGAGGCACATGCAGGAGTCACCCTCTGAATGCATCAGTGGGTGGAATACCAAATCAATCTTTCTCTCTCTCGAATCAATTAATGAAAAGTTTTTAAAAAGTAAATAAAAAACCCTGGCTGGTGTGGCTCAGTGGATTGAGTGCCAGCCTGCAAACCAAAGGGCTGCCGGTTTGCTTCCCAGTCAGGGCATGTGCCTGCCAGTTTGCTTCCCAGTCAGGGCAGGTCCCTAGTTGGGGGCATGCGAGAGGCCAACGAGTCGATGTTTCTCTCCTTTTTCTCCCTCCCCTCTCTCTAAAAATAAATAAATACAATATTTTAAAAAGTAAATAAAAGGATAATAGCCCCCAAAAGTAAATAAAAATAAACATATTAGCTTAATGTACTAGAATAGACAATTCTGAATATTAAATTAGGCTGTTATCAATATCTAATAAATGCACCAGGGAATAGGATACCACTGAGCTTGATCCTTAGACATTGAAATACGATTTTGAAAAAAAGGTTGCTATGAAAGGTCCCTTAATATTAGTTTCTGTATCATTTTTTCTTTAAGAAGCTAAAATGCAGAACTTCCAAATAAGGATGAAAAGTTGAGCCCATGGTTTTCTTTTTTTAAAGCAAAAATTATGCCAGGCAGAGGGGCCAGAACTTGGTAGCTGGTGGTGAAAGAAAACCCTTGATTGCATCGTGGTGCTGGGACCGTTGCCAGGGGCAGCTGTCACTCAATGGCACAGAAGGGAAAAGAAAGAAAAAGGAGAAAAAGAAAATGATGCATTCATGGAACTACAACAGTAGCTTTAAATACCAATGTTCTTGTGCTCTCCCAAGTCAATTTCTTTTTGCTAATAGTTAAATTTAAGAAAAAGGGCAGATTTGAATCTTCACTAGAAAAGCAGAGTTGGTCGGAAGTCCTAGGATGGTCTGACATTGAAAATATTCACATTAGTTTTCTATAAAGCAAGGACAAAGGTTAAGGCATTTTTAAACTGACTGAAATTCTTTGCCCTAGTTATACATTTTGTTTATAAAAAACACCTACCTTTTTCTGGAAAGCACTTTTACTGTGATTGATCCAATCACATTTTTCACACATCTGTCCAGAGTTGATACTTCGAGGAAGGCCATCTGACCCAAGCTAGGATAACCAGAGATCTCTTAAAGGATTTGTGAATTGCACAGAAGACAGATGTCTCTTTAGAGGCAGACTTGGGATTTGGATGCTGCCAGCTTTTATTATTTTTACTTTAGAGAGAGGAGGGGGTGAGAAAGAGAGAAACATCATGCTTATTTATGCATTCATTGGTTGCTTCTCATGTGCCCTGACCAGAGATAGAATCCGCAACCTTGGTGTATGGGGAAAACGCTCTAAACTAAGTACAGTTGACCCTTGAGCAGAGGGGTTGGGGCACTGACACTCTCCAAACCCCATACAGTCAAAAACCCACATAAAACTTTTGACTCCCCCAAAGCTTGTTTCTTGGTATTCACCAGAGATTGATTCAAGTACCCCCCACCAGCACCCCAAGGATACCCAGATCTGCGGATGTTCGAGACCCCTATATAAAACAGTGTAGACCAGCGTGTACAATCGACTTCTGCAGGTCCCCAACTACAGACTAAAAACAGTCCAAGTATTTACTGAAAAAAAATTCTGTGTATATGTGGACCTGGGCAGTTCCGACTGAGTTGTCCAGGGGTCAACTGTAGTAAACAAAGGAATCAAAGGAATACCTCAGTCTGTGTCTCCAGAGCCACTTGACTATCTCCCACCTCAAGCTTCTCCTCCTCTTCTAACTGGCATTTTCATCCATCCATGACGAAATGCAATCTTGGAGTCGTTCTGGTTCCATTTTTCCCCAACCTCCACGTCACCTCCTTTATATCCCAAACCACTTTATTCTACAGACACATATTGGGCAAAACCCCATTTTCTGACCAGTTCTTCTCTTTCTTCTCAAAGCTAATGCCCTAGAGTTCAAGTAAATAGCGGTGACCTTCTGTAACCTTTTTAGTTTCCTCCCCTGTAAAATAGGGTCCATCATACCTACCACCCCACAGGGCTATTCTGAGGATTAAATAAGATAATGTGTGAAAAAAATACACATTGCACACTAGTCAACAACTGTTAGGTATTTCTTCCAGGAACTAAATAAGTCTCAAATGTGCTCATGGAGATTTTCATTACATTTGCTTTTATAGCAAAAACATGAGTTGTAATGAAAAGACTAAAGATTCCAAATGAATACAATTTCTATTTTTGTACTTCTCCAGTGGACCTACACGATTGCCTGCGGCACTTTTACCATAATAAATACTTAGCACACACACAAAAAATCCCGACAACCCTCAATCCCCCTCAATTATTCTTTATTAAGAGATAAGTCAATGATTGTCATGTATCTGAGAAGTGCAGCATATTCATAGTGGAGACTATGTTCCGGAGAGAGATCAAGCTGTAAGTAGTATTAACAAGATAGACTGGCACCTATGACAACTTCCTTGATTATACCAAATCACCTACTGGATGGTATTTGATTAAAATTGTGGTTAAGTTTTTAAAACTGCTCCCCATGTTCAGTGAAAGCTCCTTCTTTCAACAAAGTTAAAAAACACTAAGATCATATGGGCTACATACAAATATACATACCATTCATACTCCACACTCCAGAGATCCTTATCTCCTGCTTGACACCTCATTTTTGTACCAGTTTAATCAAACAAAAATTATGTATATTGTAAAATATAATGTAAGAGAGCCATTCAGCTTTATTTTTTAAAACACATCTACACACACACACGGAGAAGTGTTAAAAGTAAACTTAAGCACTATTCATTAGCCTTCTGGGGAATGTAGCCAAAACATAATGAGGCCAGCCAAACACCTGGTGGGATGTTTAAGACAAACAAAACGCACCTGAGCTGTTTGTTCTTTGTGTGACAGAAACAGAAAAGGAAAATGTAATAATGATCAAGTTCAAGCTCATGACTTCCTCCCATTTTCTTTCCAACATATACCTTCATTGCCTGCTTAAGGTTCAAGAACTTGAAAGGATAGGGAGACAATACGTTTCAAGGTCTTAACAGTTCCCCTGAAGGACCACTTCCCCGATCGATCCTATCTTTACGCCTCTCCACCACCACCTGTGGTGTTGACCACACAAACACCCTGTGCAGCGCTGTGCAGCGCTGTGCAGCACGGGGTCCTGTCAGAATCTCGGAGAACCAATCTCTGGTTTATAAACTAGAGACATTCATTCACCTTCAGTTACAAAAGGAAAGCACATAGTTGGGGGTGGGGGCAGGGAGTAGTGAGGGATCACAATGTTAAAACTTCGGAGGTTTTAATGATAGCTCATTTATAATAAACTCCAAGTCAGTGTCCCTTTCTGACTCAATGGTATTCAGCTCAGGGATCTTGCCAAACCAAAATTTGTCCAGGTGTTCAAACGGATCTAGGCCCTTAATGAAAAAGTTTTATCTGCTCGTTAACTTTTTGTAGTCGTGTATGATTATTTTCTTTGATCCACAGGATTAGGGAAACTTGGCTGCATACACGTCTGAGTTCTTCACTTTGATATTAATGTCCACACTGGAAAACAAAAATTGGAAACCTTCACCATGCCCCGGCCAGTATGGTGCTCCAATTGGTTGGAGCATAGTCCTGATGGGGAAACTCAAGAGTTGGAAAATTTCATTTTTTTAAAAGATTTTATTTCTTTTTACACAGAGGGGAAGAGAGGGAGAAAGAGTTAAACATCAGTGTGTGGCTACCTCTTACGTGCCACCTACTAGGGCCCTCGCCTGCAACCCAAGCATGTGCCCTGACTGGGAACCCAACCAGCAACCCTTCGGTTCACAGGCTGGCCATCAATCCACTGAGCCACACCAGCCAGGGTGTAGAGTTTTAGTTTTAAGTAATAGTTAATAAGCCTAGTAATTAATGCATGAAAAAACTATTGCCTCAGGACCTGAAGGTATAACCCACCTTGACTCCAGACCACAAGCAGTTCCACCTCTGTGCCCCAGGACTGCGAGCCATCCAGATGGTCTCTGAGCTGTTGTGCTCAGGGTGAGATGCCCACCGCCCAGGGCACAGATAAAGAATCACTGCTCAACACATGAAAGAATGCTAGGAAGACTGCTGGACAGCAGCTGTTATCTAATTAAACTTTTCTCTGAATTCCAACCCCCTTACCCACACTTACTTTCTCCTTATAAATAGGGTCAGTTTGAAATGAAATGTAAGATGGTCTTTTAGGGTACATGACCTGCCATCTTCTCAGATCATGGGCCAGCTGAATCAAGTAGCCATAAAGATTCAATCCCTGTCCCTGCTTATTGGTTCTGGTGTGACAGGCAGCGCCTACGCCAATTTTTCCATCTTCTGTCCCATAACCATAAGTTTGCGTATTCGGTTCCCAGTCAAGACACATACCTAGATTGTGGGTCTGATACCTCCTCTGGGCACATGGGAGGCAACCCATCAATGCTTCTCTCTTGCATCAGTGTTTCTCTCTCCCCTTCCCCCTCTTTATGAGCAATGACAAAAAACCCTTCATCACAATATCCAACAAAATCTGATTACAGATCTGATTATAAAGATGACTCAATGAAAATTTAAATCATAAATCATGTAAAACTGCAAACAGTGGGAGAAAATATGTGCAGAAACCCGTGTTAATATCCTTCCTAGAAAAGGAACTCTTTACTGAAAGGGGGTTTCTGGACCCAATTCTGGTGTGTGTGTTTGTGTGTGTGTGTGTGTGTGTGTGTGTGTATAGGCCACCCACACCAACAAGCAATTCCTGGATGCCAGCAGGGTGTCCCAAGAATTAAACTCAATTTTGGCATCATCCTTCCAGAGTCTGATTCCACACACAGGTAAAGGGCTCAGGTCCACAAGACTGCCCTGAACATCAGATGCCAGTACTAAGCCCAGGGTACTTGTGTTTCTTGTGCCTATGACTGACCCAGATATGTCAGTGGCAAGTCCAGGTTGCTCCCTGTACTTTTGACTGGCCACATACCAGAGGTCCCCACCATTCCCTCCTTGGGTTCAATTAATTTGCTACACCTCACAAAACTCAAGAACACTCATTTTACTCACTGGATTACTGATTTATCACAAAGGACATTAAAGGACACAACAGCCAAACATAGGGCGATGAACCGAAGGCAGGAGGTTACCTCAAGAGTTCTGCTTCTGGGGCCACTCTGGGGCACCTGGAAGCTTCTGGCTCACCTCATGGAAGCTCTCTGAAAAAGGCCTAATGAGCTGTCCTTTTTGAGTTTTAATGGAGGCTTCATTACATAATCATGATTGACTAAATCACTGGCCACTGGCAATTGATTCAACTTCAAGCCCCCTCTCCCCTCCCCAGAAATCATGGGATGGGAGTGTAAGTTCAATTCTCTACAACAGGGTTGACCCCTATAGGCAAACCAGCCCCCATCTCTAGGTGCTTCCCCCAACACCAAGCTGTTCATTAGCATAACAAAAGACCGTTGTCACTCTCAGCACTTAGGAACTTTCAAGGGTTTTAGCTGAGCCAGAAACCAAGCATCCATTTCTCATTGTAAACCACCTATAATAACCCTAGCTACCAATTAAAGAAAACTTAGAAAACTGACAATGCTGGGTGGGTCATCCTATACAGCAAAAGGTTGTTGGTTCAATCCTGGGTCTGGGCATATAGAAGAGAATGCCATTTGGTGTTTCTCAAGTCCTGACAATTCATTTGTAGGTGATGAGTGCAAAGCCATGAAGCATTAAAAAATGCTCAATAAAAACATCTTATACATGCAAATTGAAACAAGATACCATTGAATTGACTAAAAATCAGTATCATTAATTTGCAGTACACATGAGGACACAGGGGAATGGCTACTGGTGGAGTACATCAGCGCAAGCTTGACTTCACTCATTTCTGGGACTTCATCTAATATATACTTACGTGTCACTATACATTGTGCATAAGAATGTTCGCTACATTAACCTTATAATCTAAGTACTTGTACCCAGCAATTGGTTAATTTTGGGGGAACACTTCCATATAATAGGCTGTTATGCCCCGGTATTAAAAAATAAAACATCTTGGCCCTAGGCAATGGGGCCCTATTGGTTGGGGCATCGCCCCATAAAAAAAAGGTTACAGGTTCAATCCAAATGTGTACGGGAGGCAACCAATTTCTCTCTCTAGAAGCATTAAAAAAATGTCCTTGGGTAAAGATTTAAAAAATAAAAGTCTGGGTGGCTTTCTCTCTGGAGCACACCCATGCCTTTTCCCTAGCCTCCAAGGGCTCTTCTTTCGCCTGTTTCCTGAACCCAGGCAGCCCAGATGGCTCACTTCTACCTGTCACTTCCTAAATAAATGTGTGCTTGCAAAAGAAAACCCCAAATCAAATAACTTTTGCTTACTAAAGACAGGCACTCTTCTAAGTACTTCATATGTACACATTTCATCTTTAAAAGAGAAAAAATTAGCCTGTGGGTTGAGCGCCAGGCTGCAAACTTAAATGTCCCTCGTTCAATTCCATCAGGGCAGGTGCCTGGGTTGTGGGCCAGTCCCTATTTGGGAGCTAACAAGAGGCAACCAATCAGTGCTTTACTCCCTCTCTTCTCCTCTAAAAATAAATAAAATCTTAAAATATATATATATATATATAATATATATATAATTTTTAGAGAGAAGGGACAAAGGAATATTCATGTGTGAGAAACACTCCTCTTACATACCTCGAAATGGGGATCTGGTCTGCAACCCAGGTACGTGCCCTGATTGGAAATCAAACTGGTGACCTTTTGATTCATGGGACAACACTCAACCCACTGAGCCACACCAGTCAAGTCCGTATTTTTTCTTGATATGAACCCAGAACTTATCCATTTTACAGATGAAGAATGGAGGCTCAGAGAGGTAAAGTAACTTGAGAGACTATGGTACACTGCTAGTTTTGAAGACGGAAAGTGGCAGAAAGAAGCCAAGGAATGAAGATGGCCTCTAGGAAACAGACTTTGCCATTGGAGCCTCCTTGAAAGGAACCAACCCCATTACCTTGACACTAGTCCAGTGAGACCAATTTTGGACTACTGAACCCAGAACTGTTTAAACAGTAAATATGTTTTAAGCAATTAAATTTGTGGCATTTTTTTCTATAGCACCAATAAGAAACTAATACAACATAGAGAGTGTTAATAAAATTATTTGCAGAAATGCTCTTACTAAAGTTGAAGGTCAGGTCATTAAATCTCTGATAATGGAAATAAGATCTGTATCATCTAAGAACCCATCATTGAGAGTAGTGTAGGTGTCTGTTAGGAGAAAAGGTATAAATATTAGCACAGGTATAATTATTTTTCTTAAAATTGAGGTATAATTGACACAAACATTGTTAGTTTCAGGAATACAACACTGTAACTACTCAGTGCTTGTATGTATTGTGAGAGGATTCCCTTTTCTCCATGCAGATTTTGGAAATCAGCAGAAACAGATCTAGCACTACAGGATTGATCCTGTCAGATGGTTTTCGGATGGCAGCTGTACAACCTACAATAGGTTCTAAGTACCAAAAGTCAACATTAAACTCATCTTTCTCTCCCCACAAGAAAACATTTTGTAGAAACATGCCTATGGGTGTTTCCACTCCCACAACACTCCCACTACAAAACAGGTAATCGGATAAAGAGGATAACCACATAAAGCAATATAAAACTATTTATTGACCACTGTTTACCAGTATTTACAATAAAGTAAACAATATACAGTTGGATAACATTCTGTTTACTACAAAGTCATTGTTTTTCCTGGCTTCTACTGAACCGGTAACCCAAATACTGAGACTGAGCCTACATGTAAGGAATGAGCTGGGAGTAAAACATGCAGGTCAAGACTTTAGATTACAAAAGTTTGTTCACCCATTTATTTCAGCAGGTCTAAATTGCCAAGGTCTCTAATGATCTGATTAGGCTTCCATGAATAAAGTCTTACATATTCCATGATCATAACCTTTTTAGTTACTGTAACACAATATTAACTTTTGTAAAAGAATGCCTTTCTAGGCGAAACCTTTAAATAAGTCTTGCCTGCCTAATTAAAATATACCACGGTCTGCCTAGTTTTCTCACTTGGGAGATGAAGTTGTTGGTAGTAATGAAATTTTCCTTTCAGGGGTTTTGCGAATAAAGTTGCCTTTATAATTGCAGATTATGGCCACGGATTCTGATATGGCTGCTTTTAAATTGTCCAATTTAAACTGCTTACATTATATTTAAATTGCCAATTAATTACAAATTATCTATTTAATTTCAAAGGTTAAAGCTTCAGGAAAAATTTCAATTTAACTTGAAGTGATTTATTTCTTAGATTGCTGAAAATGATGGCAGCCCACAAACATGAGCTTATTTATGGTTGCAAATTCTGTTTTTCTGTTGGTAAAAAAAAGAAGAAAACCATTTACATTTACATATGTATACACACCAACCATCTCCCACCAAATAAAAAACCCACAATGATCCTTAAGCATATACGACTTAAACAAAAATTCTGACTGAGTAACAATGGAAGTTGACCCCAACATTTAGAAAAGCCGTTCTCTAATGCAGAGGAAAGAATATACCATGGTATCACATGTTTTCTGATAAAGGAAGCAACTACAGAAAGCTCTTGTTCCAAAGTAACCAGTGCTATAGATGCAACCCCCCACAACAACACCCCCAGTACTACTTCAAAACAAACATATCAAACTTGATTTTTATTAGAATGTAGTTATTTCTTCACGCTAATAAATCAAAAAATCCAAGACCCAGGTTTTTATATATATATAAATATATATAAAAAGCAACACAAACAATTATTGGGCTTCATCTTCTGGACAAGAATGCCAAGTTAGTCTCTCTTCATAAAAAGCAATTACAATTTGAGGACACTTCATATTTGCTTCTTTTGCCAGCACCAAATCCGCCTCATCTGAATCTTTCCTGTTGTGAGGGGGGAAAAAAATTCAGTTAAAAGTCTAAACCTTTTTTGTCAAATAAGAATTGTTCATATAAGAAAGCATAATCTAAGCAAAGTTATTGAACACTTTAAGAGGGTTATGTGATACCTGGGCCAGGGTTCCAATAAAATTTCATTTTACAAACAGGCCAGTTTGCCAATCTTTGCTTTGAAATATTGTTAGCAAAATTAAGTAGACTCATCCTTTAATCAGACAATTATTCTCTATCTAATGATGCAAACTATAAAACCTTTTCTAGATAAAGCCTCACAAAATTTAAAGCATGCCCATCCATTCATACTTTATAAATATAACAGCTATCACCCACGCTCTTACCATTTCATGAGAAACATTAATTCTCCACTGCTGTCTGTGGCACCAATTATTCGTTCAGGATCAAGACCTCTGGCGAAGCCCCTCGGTTTATCAGCCTGTTTAATAAGAGAGGCTAGATGATTATTTACATAAGTGTTTCCGTACAGCAAACAATGTTAACTTACAATTTGCCTTCATGATATATACCTTTTAAATAAAAACCTTCCAGTAGTGAAACAGAAATTAGAACATAGCACATTATTTAGTACTAAAACACATTGTAATTTTCATTAACCTTATAAGCAGAAAAAACAAATCTTGATGTCTAAAGTATTCTGAATCAAAAGTTAACATACTAATCCCTTTATTTCTGATAATGCTAATAAATTAATAATTATAAAAACTGTGAAGTGCGAGATTCATTCATTATAAGCAATCATAGGAAACCTTGTAAAATAAATATACAACAGTGATTCTCAATGTATGGTCTGATGATTACTGGGAACCCCTGAGACCTTTTGGGGGTGTCCATTCAACCATAAGGTCCCCTCATTTCATGTATCTTTGACTCTAGACTGTCTTGACATGCCTCCACCCAACATAACACAGCAAACCAAATACAGAGCCAGAGAGTGAAAAGATTTGCAACTATAAAACGCCACCCCTCACATTTTGTTATTTTTTGCCACTAGTTATGAACAACATGGGATAGGTTTTGTCATTCTTAAATGAAAACACAAGTATTTTAATTTCTATTAGTTATTTATAGCTATAACCCACATAAACAAAAGTTCTTTGGAATCCTCAATAATTTTCTGGACACCAAAAATGTTTAAGAGCTGCTTTTATCAACAAATCCCCTTTCCCTACCCAGACTTTTACATCAACATCCCAGACTCTGGAGTCAGATGCCTAGGCTGGTTAGAATAATGGTTCTAACCTTCTAGCTGTGTGACTCTAGGCAAGCTCGCCTCTTTGTGATTTAGATAATCTATAAAACAGAAATAATTATATTGGGTTGGCCAAAAAGCTCATTTGGTTTTTTCCTAAGGTGACTCTAGTAGAGCTTAGTTGTCTTTAACTTCAAAATTCTGTTAGATTGTATTGGAACAGCGGTTACGTCAGCATGCATTTAAAAGAAAAACATCAAAAGTGGTGAATTACTGTGTACCCGTTGTAAAATTGAAGATGGAAGAAAATACAAAACATTTTTGGAATATTATGCGTATTTCAATAAAGCAATTGAAATGCAAAAAAAGATTTGTGTAATGTATGCAGAAGGTGCTCTGACTGACTGAACATGTCGAAAGTGGTTTGCTAAGTTTCACACTGGAGAGTTCTTGCTGGACAATGCTCCTTGGTCAGGTAAACCAGCTGAAGTTGATAGCGATCAAATCGAGACATTAACTGAGAACAATCAATATTATACCATGTGGGAGAGAGAGCCAACATACTCAAAATATCCAAGTGTTATTGGTGGAAATGAAAAAATGTCTTATTTTATGGAAAAAACTAAACGAACTCCTTGGACAGTGCTTCTGTTCAGCATGTGGCTGACTTAAATTATACACAGTAGTCAATCCCCCTTTAATCTGCTCAAGAAAGGATGCTCAAGACCCAATGGATGCTTGAAACAGCAGATAGTACTGAATCCTACACAGTTTCCCCCTGTATTACACAGCTAAAGTTTAGTTTATAAATTAGGAACAGTAAGAGATCAACAATAAAACAGAATTATAACATTGTAATAGTTGTGTGAATGTGGTCTCTCTCAAAGTTATCATACTGTACAACATTCCCACCCTTGTGACGATGTGAGGTGGTACAATGCCTACATGGTAAGATGAATGGCGCAGGCATTGGGATGTACCATGAAGCTACTAATGACCTCCTGATGATACATCAGAAGGTCCAGGTCATCCTGGACCACTGAGCCATGATGAATGGATGTCAGGAGCAGAGAATGTTGGGGAAATTTAGTATTTTTGGAATCCAGTTGACCATGGGTAACTGAAAAAAGGTACAACCTAGTGTATACTTAGCTTTGGCTGCTCAAGTATCTAGAACCAAATCTATATCCAACCTGTTTTTCATCTGTAAAACAGGGATAATACCTATAATTTTATCTTTAATTTAGAGATGTCATGAAGATTTAATGCAGTATCTGTAAAGTAAATGGCATCTAGTTCAAATCATCTATTTTAAATCCAAAGATATCATCAAAAAAATGTGTATTGTGTAGCTTAGTGCCCAAGTCTAAATACTAATTCAGAATCAAGACCCTTTCCCAAACTGCCACGCCCAGTACTCAGGGCAAGTAGAATGTTTTGAAGCTCAGGGTAAAAGCAAAGAATTGCCATGATTAGCCCAAAGCCACAGAGATACCAGGGAAACAAAGACTGGATCAAAATACACATGTAGTGAATTAATCACCTGTCTCAATTTATGCCAATAGCAAAAACTTTATTATCGAAGATTATATACCTCAAAATCAAAGTATTATTGGGCAATACTTTGATAATACAAGGACCACAGCCAAAGTATTATACTTTCTTGTGGTCAACGTCACTAACAGTCAACAATCAAGATGTGCTATGTGGATGGTGTTCACTGAGTTATAAGAAATTTTGATGATCTAATATTAATGTTCTTTGTACTTAAAACTGCTAGTCTTGAGTCATAGGAAATTGTGTGATCAGGTACTATACCCACGAATCTACCCAAAGTAACACTACCACAACAATTACGGCGGCATAAACACTATATTTATACAAAGTAGGCTAAATGATGCCTACCTCCTTTGTCCTAAATATTAAGCACTTAGTCTTTTAAATATTTTAATAATATTAAAACTTTCAAAATATCCTGAAAGTATTTTAAAAATCAAGCTATCAACCCTTTACAGAAAGCCAGTTCTGTGGGCAGCATTTTATACTTACGGCATCTCTTTTCTTCTTTGATTTGCTATCATCAGATTCGCTGTCAGATAAAGACTTTCTTTTTGTACCATCCTTTTCTTTGCCAGCTTTTTGAGAATTAAGAAATGCCTCAATTAACTCTGGACAATCTAAATTTTCTTCAGGTTCCCAAGTATTGTCAGCACTGCATTTAGTTAAAAAAACACACAAAAAACAAACAAAAAAAAACAGTTCATTCAACTAAACATAGCTTACCATCATCCAAATTTATTTTATATCTGAAAAGTCCTGTGCTTACCATTTTTTTTGTCTATCCCTCACATTCTTTTGACACAATCTGATTGTACTTCCCCTCCTTTGTATCTTCTTTCACAGTCCCTACCCAAGGGGCCTACATTACCCACAAGTAAACTGAACCTGATTTTCTAATAGAAACAACCCATCTCAGAATTTCTCTGGAAGGACATTATAAAAACTGTGATTCCTAACTCCCACCCTAAATTACTTTATCAGATTAATCAGAATACAGGAAGGGACAGAGCCTCCAACAACGTTGTGCTTTAAAATAATTCTGAAGCATTTTCAAACATGGGACAGTGCCTTCAATTTCTGCTGAGTGCTCAAGCTGGGAAAAGTGATAAAGGTCAGCAGCCCAAAAGTCAAATCCAGCCTTCTATATGGCTGGCTAACTAAGAATGTTTTATATACTTTTTACTGGTTGAAAAAAACCCCATCAAAATGGAAATAATAAAATTTGCATTTCAGGGCCCACAAACAAGGACTGGAAAGAAAATATCCATTACCAAAAGTGAAAGTAAGATCATCCTTCACTAGTGATAGGCTTGTGAACTTTGGGTGCTCTGATCCCAAAAGCCTTTATACAACAAGATTGAATTAAATCAATCATTTTGCAAATGCTGGAAAAGGTGCTAATATTAACCTCTGGTTACAACTTGGTCTGCTGATACTCCGAGACCCCAAAATTGGCAAAGGTAAATTAGAGGGTAAAGAGGACAAAAGAGCTACAGTGGAGCACCCATTCTGTGGTGTTCTTTTCAGTACAGCCTTCTGTATCACCTACTACATTGTACCACGCACAGCTGATTCTTCACCACTCTAGGGGCCTTAAGTTTGGGAAGAAAGTGAGAGTTAGTTTCCTAAGGTTTAATGGGTAGGACATTCAGCTTTTACTGTCCCTTGGGTTTACAAACAATAAAACCTAGTGCCCACCATATCAAGGTTATCAGTTCTTCGGCAAACTGGTTAAATCTAATTTAAAAATAGTTCAGACTCATTTGCTTGGTTCAGGTATCCAGGGGAAAATTATGAACTTATGATATATACTTAAACTCAATTAAAGTTACTAGAAAGATAAGAATAGGAAAACCTAAAACTTCAACTCACACTTCCCAAATTGCTGTGGAGGTTGCTTTAAAATTTGAATGGCAGAGGCAGTAAACTACAGATAGCTGAAGCCTAATAATTAGACTATTATACTCCTCATCTCCACCACGCTCACAGATTTGTGTAGATGTCTACCTATCCATTATCAACAGTCATTGCCCATGGAGCCTGTTCGTGGTGTAAGACAGAAGAATCCAAGCACATTAGGCACATGATAAATATTAACAGTATAATTTCTGCATATAAGTTATTCACAAGGCAGCTTAATATTAAGAGCAGTTATGAGAACTAGTCACAAAAAACACAAGGGGACCAGTGAGTTAAAAAAAAGGCCCAGACTTGACTTCTTAGAGATTAGGACACAGTAAACCTAGTGTGAGAACTGGATCATAATGAGCACTCCTGTTTAAGACCCACTGGTCTACATTATATAGCTTCCATGTTTTTTTAGTGCCCTCTTTATGTAGAGAAGTGATACAGATTACACATTCTAATTAGTACAGTATTTAGCTACATTTAAGTGCATTACATAGTAAACTGTACAGTAATTTTGTAAGTTTGACTCTCCAAGGTTATCAAGTAGTCTTAAATTTGCTAGGCTAAATTGTAGGTTAAAACCTTGATTCCTTTTAAATAGATCTCAAACAAGCTACCCTGGATTAAAGGTGTCTCTAAATTTAAAGAAACCTATGGGAAAACTGGTAAAAGATATCAAGTAAAAAACAAGTTTTAAATACCACTTAAGTGCAGTTAAACAGATAATAAAAGGGACTTATTTACTTACTCTGTGAATCCCTTCCACTTCAGGAAATACTCCACCTTCCCATTCACTACTCGTCGGTCCAATACTTTTTCCACTACAAATTCTTCAGGCTCTGCCTCTTCAACTTTTTTACTCTTCCCATTCTGTTTCTTTCCCATTTTTTGCTAAAACAAAACAAAGAATTAAGAAACATCTTGTTTTGATTTTGAGATACACTTTGAAGGCTAAATTGCTTATATTATTGTTGAATTTGACACCTAAATTTTTACTTTTATGTCCCTGGGTTGACACCTTCTGAAAAAATAAAAGCCAACAGATAACCAACAAAAGAAACACTTAATTCTGCTGGTTTAGCTTAAACCTATCACCCACCACCTTTCAATGAAAAAATACAATTAAAAACACTATGTGGAACACACTGTTATCTTTCCCTAGTCTTATTTCTATGTAGTCTACAAAACCATGTTTACTACAGTTTTCACTCATTTTAACTACAACAAGGCTGCAAACATCTAGGACACGGGTGTCAAACTCATTTTCACTGGGGGCCCCATTAGCCTCATGGCTGCCTTCAAAGGGCCAAAATAATTTTAGGACTGTATAAATATAACTGTTCAACTCTTAAGGAGTTGAAATTACACTGGGCTCTTTTAAGACAACCATGAGGCTGATGTGGCCCCAGGTGAAAATGAGTTTGACACCCCTGATCCAGGAGGTATCAGAACAGCAGAGAAAGAAGTGACAGGTGTTACTAAGCGAACCATGGACCGGTTGAAATCATAATATCCCCCCGAACTTTGAAGACCACCTTTGCCAATTCAAACACAATTAAAAGCCTCAACAATATAAAAAAGGTTACCTACAAGAATGAAAATACAGTTCAGTATCCTGGTGTCAATTGCAGGATCAACCAAGGAGATGAATAGTTTGAAAAGATCATTTTTTTCCATAATTTCTGCTGACATGTTATGTTACTGACCACTTGGAACAAAGCTATAATGCTGTCATTTCAGGAGGCAAAAATGCTGGATCACTTTAATTTTGTGGAAAAAACAATCCTCCTTTCTTCATCTCTTAAGAGTCTAAACTGGTAGCCAACAAAATTCACTTTAAACAAGTTTTAGCCTAGAGCAGGAGTGTCAAACTCATTTTCACCAGGGGCCACATCAGCCTTGCGGTGGCCTTCAAACGGCCGAACGTAATTTTAGGACTGTGTAAATGTAACTGCTCCTTCACTAGGGGCAAGGAGCTCAGCGCTGCTGCTGAGTAGAAACAAGGTGCTAGGCCAGATGAAACAAGGTGGAGGGCTGGATTTGGCCCGAGGGCCTTGTGTTTGCCACCTGTGGCCTAGTGTGTGTGTGCTTTTTCAAGTATAACACTACTGCAGAGGAGACCAAGCTCAATCCACTACTTTCTAATAACTCAGATTTGTTACAAGAAGACTGAAAATGAATGCATTTTAAAACCCCCATAAAACTAAATGGTTAATTAGAAGAGACTAAAGGGAGAAAATCCCAACTGTTATACTCATTTCATCTTAGAACATGTGCTATTAAAAAAATAAAGTATTTTATCATCCGGTCACTAAAATTGCCCCTCAATATAGCATGCAGAAAAAAAAAAAAAAAAACAGCAATGACACAAGTCTGCAAAAGAACATTAAAACTATGTAGTTATTTAGAAGTACACACACACACACACATTACTTGGGCATTGTACCGAGTCAGGTAATTTTCTGCTTCTGTACAGTACAAGGAAGGTAGGTACGGCAGTGGAGACAATAAAGAACAGCTGGTATGGACAAAAGCTTATTACATACACTGATCCTAAATGATTAAGCAAAACAGCTAGGTCTGTGAAGGTAGAAGATTAACAGAATAAAGAGGATGACCAAAAAAAAAAAAAAAAAAAAAAAAAAAAAAAAAAAAAAAAAAAAAAAAAAAAAAAAAATCCCCAGAAAATGAAAAGGACAAACCCTAAGCTTAAGAAAAATTGGCATAAAAAATGAAGTATGTATTGCAATAGCACTCATGAGCTAGTTTAGAGAACTTATCTCAAAAAAAAAAAAACAAGAAAAAAACCCCACCCACTTTCCCAATT
>PVKM010019050.1:0-24544 GCA_004027735.1 Carollia perspicillata | reverse complement strand
AGGGTGGAGGGGAATGAAGGGGGGAAATGGGAGAACTGTAATGGCATAATCAATAAAATATATATTTAAAAAAATGAAGGTCAAAACTATGAAAAAAAAAAGAATGACAAAGCAGATATCAAGGAAAAGAAGGAACTGTAAATTATTCAGGTTGACCTTCGGGGCTCTACCTCTTCTTCAGGCTCTCTCCCTCTCTTCTCACATGACCATCAGGATTCTCCAAACTTGTATAAACCTCAGGCACATCCCTACTGCAAACTGGCTTCCCACTATTCCCCTCAGCTGGCAAGGACCTCATCCTCATCTCCACCCTTGACTGGGTCAGATCCTGTGCATCCAATCCCCTTTTGTGTGTTGAGGCTGGAAGCCAAACACTAACATTTCCTAAGCACCCCCGCAGCTAAGGCTCTGGACGTGATTTGGGTTCTACCTGTCCAATGCACTTGGGTAGGCTTGGTTCTGGAACTGCCAGACATCCACTTTGTCAGTGGAGGTGGTGGCTATAGAAGTGACTTCCTGAACATGACAAGAGCAGCAGCACCTGTGGCACTCCCGATTGGGACTCTGATCTGGAGTTGTCTGGGGGTCATTTTCAGTCCAGATCTGTTTCTTCAGGCCTTCCCCAACCTCCAATAACTCTTTTAGCCATTGAATAAGTCTGTTAGTCAATAAATCCCTTTCTGCTCAGGTTAGCTACAGTTGACTCTGTCCTTTAGGACTGAACCCAGAATAATAACACAAGCCACATCCCTGGTGGTACTGTTAGGTTTAACAATTAGCTCTCTAGGAAAATGTACACAAATCTATCAAATTTACTGTTATAAAGAGTGTGTTATATTCAACTTATAAACAAAAAGACATACCATACTTTTATTGCAAATTCCACATAGCCAATGATTTTCACAGAATGCTTCTGTTGACTTTGGCTGAACTCTTACATCCATGGCCAATTTATAATCGCAATTCACCATGATTTGAAACCATGATTTGACAAATGAATTTGTATCCCAATCCATTGTTTTCCCGATAAATTTAATATTATTAAATCTGATTTCCAATTTACTGGTAAACTATTTCTCACTCTTGTATAAATTACATTCATTAAATTGAAACCTCTTTTAGCTTTATCACTATGTATATCAGAACTTCACTGTCATCAATGATATGACTAATTTCTATAAGTCAGATAATACCTTTTAAATACTAGAAGAATATTTTCTCAATTTTCTTCTCTTCATAGTGTGATGGCTGCAGACCCTGTCCACTATTAAATATAGCCTGCATTATAAACACTCTACAGCTTTCTTAAGACAATCAGCAAATCCATAAATCAAGATCTGACTTAACGGTATCTGCCCATCTCCCTTGTGTAAACTCCCATGGTGGTTGATTTTAAGCCACCATGGAGAGTGAAGTCACTGAATGTGGAGTTGAGAAGAAATGTACACAACTGTACAGTATTTCCACCATATAGATGCAATAGACATAAGTAACCTCAAAAGCATCCATAGTAGTAACATGCAGTGACATCACTAGAAAATGGTGAGTTTTCAGCATTTATTACTCTTGTTTTCGACATAATATATAATATACTTAATTATAGGTTTATATAGTTTAATCTTTAATAATTAAAGTGTTTACTGACACACAGAATTCCTGAAAATTTAATCAGATCTCCAAGGCCACTATGAGCCAGCTCCAGTACAACCAAATTTGCCCCTCCTTTTGTCAAATGGTCCAATACTTCAAGGCTCATCTCCTACCTCACCTCTTCTAGGTAACCTTCCTTAAAGCCTCCAGTTTTTAGAGAGCTATCTCTCTTGAATTCTTTTTTAATTTTTATTCATTGATTTTAGAGAGGAGAGAGAGAAAGGGAGCAGGAGATGGAAAGGGAGGGAGGGAGTGGGTGGGAGAGAGAGAGAAATCAACCTGCTCTTTCACTTTTTTATGCATGCACTGGTTGATTCCTGCATGTGCCATGACTGGGGCTGGAACCCAAACCCTGGCACATCAGGACAACAGTCCAACCTCCTGAGCCACCTAGTTGGGCACTCTCCTGAATTCTTATAACTTACAGAGTTTGCACTAATCACTTGGCAATTGGCATTGACTCCTTTGTCTATGCTCAGAATCTAGTGGAGGAGATATATAAGGAGAGAGAACCAGTCTTTTCCATCTTTGTATCCCTTCTGAGCCTGGACCAATGTATCATGGACCTTGGCAAAAACTTCACAAATGTCTATGGTGGCTTAACATTTAGATAACAGATAGATGGGAAGTACCAAAAGTTTGGGGGCAGGACTCTGGCTCTGCAACTTAGTAGTTGGGTGGCCTCTCTTAAGGTGTCTTATCTACAACAGCCTTCTGTAAACTTAGGATAATAATAGCTTCCTTATAGAGCTTTGGTGAACATTTGTGGTGAAATACTATGTATAAAGTTATTCATCAAAACACTGTTTGAAATAACAAAAGATTGAGGCAACCTAAATATCCATCTATAGGAATCTGGTTAAGTAAATTATAGTATAATCATACAATAAAATACTATGCAGGTAGAAAAAAGAATGAATGTGTTCTATATGTACTGATATGAAATAATCTACAGAAATGGTCTTAAACAAAAGAGCAAAGTGCAGAACAGTCTGTATAGTTTGACACCATTTATGAAAAAAAAGACTAAACATATACACATGCATTTTCCTGTATCTGCAGAGAATACATACAGGACAGACATGCAGGAGCCTGGTGACGGCAATTGCCTCTAGGGAAGAATAGTGGGTGGCAGCAAGGGAAAGAGACGGAAGGGAGACTTACCACTCTTTTGAACCTTTTGAATTTTGAACCATGTGAACATATTACCTATTCCAAAATAAACACACAAAACTTAGTAATGCTAGTAGAACCCCTGGCACAAGCCAAACAATCTCAAAAATTGGTGATTCTTAAGATGATAATAATGATTAACTACTTGGGGTCTGAGCAAAATCAACAATTGGCCGGAAGTCAACTCAAATTCCAAATCCCAGCTCCCGAGGAGGAGGACTTTGGAGTCAGACCTGGGTTGAACCCTGCCTCTGTGTGACCTTGGACAAATCACTTAACCTTCCTGTGCATCAGGTTTCCTCCTCTGTGAAATGAGAATAATAACAATACCAACCTCCTTTTGCTGCTTTGAGGCTGAAATGAAATAAAGCATGTGAAGCATGCAGCCTGGTACACAGTAAGCACGCAATATGTTAGATTTTCTTTTCATTATCAGCCAACTGAGAAGTTGGCAAAGGAATCAAGCAATTCACAAAAGACAAAATTTAGATAGTAAACAAACATGATTAATCTTACTAATAATCCAAAAATATATAAATTAAATCTTCAATGAGTCAGCGATTGCCAGTTGCAGGTGCTGTAAACCCCACCTATCTGGCTGGCCACAGGATGTTTTATCAGGCATGCTCCCCGCAGCTAACCCCGGCCCGGACTTCTTACCCTGCAGACGAACATGATGGAGGACGACTTGACAATGTCTTCTGAGATCAGCTGCCCATATGAGTACTTCTCCACCTTCCCCAGGGTTACCAGCTTCCAGAGCTTCTCATCAGACAACGACAGTAACAGATCCATCTTCCTGAAGGGAAAAGTCTGTCACAATTCATCACCCTCTATCACAGAAGGTGCACAGCTCTTAGCAATTTCCAGAAAGGGAGCATGTTCTGTGGTTGGAAGATTTCACACATGCACCAATCACCTAGCCTGTGGCCAGTCTCCTATCACATATTGCCTTGGCTCCCTCTGCCCTCTTCTCGAGGTGCTCTCCTCTAGCCACTCCCCTCAGCTGCTTCTCAAACACACCTGTGCAATCCACCAACTGTGATTCTCTCACTTCTGTTCTCCCTCCAGGAGACTTTCCCCAGCTCCACTGCCCACACCCTTGTGGCTCACTAACCTAGTGCCATTCTAAGGAACACCCTGAGAGGGACTCACTTCAGCTCACCAACTATTCTGCCCCCAAACCCAGAAGTCCTGGCCCTACTTTGGTTTGGGATGCTCATTCTTACTCATCTCCTACAGCCTATGGGCTTCAAATACTCGGCCCTGGGGAAGTGTCTGGACTCACCTCTTTTTGCCAGATTGTTCCGTGATTGAAGGCCCACCACAGTGACCACCCCTTCACCTGACCTCATACACCATATACACGTGTTTGTCTTCCCTCATGTGTGGCCCCAAGGGGCTACTGCCAATTGTCCTAGATTTTCTCAGCTCAGAACTTGGTGACTCAGGCCTCAGTGGGGGCACTGAGTTCCATCCAGGGCACCAAAGGATAACAGAATTGGTGCCATGTCTAGATGAGAAGGATTTGGAGACACTGAAGGAAAGCGGGGCCACTGTAGAAGGAGTGCCTACTATGTGCCAAGCACGGGCCACACATTTCCCATGATCCTCTCATTTAATCCTTACAGTGACCTTGGGAGAGAGGAATCGTTATCTCTATTTCACAGAGCAGGAGACTAATGCTGGAGAAGTGAAGTGACCTACCTAGGGTCACATGGCCAATAAGCATAAGAGCTGAAACTGAAGGAACCCAGCCCTATTTTTCCACTGTGTGAACAAATGAACTGCTTCCACCCTTGGGCTAACTTCCCCCTTGTCAGGCTCCAGCTCCTGTGTGAAGCTCTCTCTCAGCTCTAGTCCAGGGACTCTCTGCCTGCCATGATTCTCTATAGCCTGCAACCTACAACCTGTATTTTCAGTGCCAGTATATATACTTCATTGACTTTCACTCTTTCCCTAAGGGCAGGTAACTAAAGATAACTATGTGACTACCTGCGTGTGCCCAGCACTATGACAACACACGAGTTACAGTGGTGAAAAGGGCAGATATAGCCTTGTCATCATACTGCTTACTGTCTGATGGGGCACATACACTATACAGAAAGTACTGTGTAATCAAGAATTAGTTTGGGCCCTGGCTGGTGTAGCTCAGTGGATTGAGCGCGGGCCTGTGACCCAAAGGATCACAGTTCGATCCCCAGTCAGGGCAAATGCCTGGGTTGCAGGCCAGCTCCCAGCAGGGGATGCATGAGAGGCAACCATACATTGATATTTCTCTCCCTCTCTCCTTCCTTCCCCTCTAAAGATAAACAAATAAAATCTTTAAAAAAAGAATTAGTTTGGATGGGGTTTTACGGAAATACAATGTCTATTCTTGTGTGAGGGTAGGTGGGGTTTGTTAGTGAAGTGGGGTGGTGAGCCCTGGAGGCATTCAGAAGAATCAGACATTCTAGGACATGCCCATCCTGAGCCTTACTTCCCTCGCCTGCAAAATGGGGAGAATGAGAGAAACATTTTCACAGGACTGAATGTGAAATTAAATAAGGCAGGTAGTATAAAGGTCGTAGCTTCCTGCCTGGCCCAGCAAGCACTCAGTACCTGTTAGCCATTCTAGTATCGCTGTCGCACAAGGAAGGGATGTTTGAGCTGAGACCTGAAGGTATAGGAGTCCGATAGAGAAGTTGAGGGGGAGGTGGGTACTGAAGAACATTTCAGGCAGGGAGAAAAGCAGCCAGATTTTCCCACCAGGCCTGGGACAAATTTTGGCACCTAATAAACACCCAGGGGGAAGATGCTGGCTGATGATGGAGTTACCTAAAAAATTCAAACCGACACTGAGCATCCTTTTTAACTTCCTGGTCCAGGTTATTAGCAATGAAATCTTCTTTGTCAACAACCAAGAGCTCTGTTTCTTCCATACAGACGACAGTGGCCCTCCTTACTGAAGAACTCAGGAGACCCATTTCCTGTTGGGTAGACAGGGGCAAAGGCTAGTGGGAGGCTACTTCTGGCTTCTTGCTTGCAGCCTTGCACACCAGTTTCCTGCTTTTATCACCCCCCACTTCCCTGGAAATCTCTTTCCCAGACTGCAGGTTCCTGGGCCAACCCTGTGCTCTTGCTCATCCCCCTCTTCAATGGGACCACTCCCCCCTCTTAATATATTGCCTGTGGTAAAAGAGGCAACACATTTGACCAGGCCAGACACTGGAGGCTGGAGAGGCCGCCCTGAGGACTCACTGTATCTCTAAGGGGTTATATAGGGAACATACTCCTTAAATATCACAAAAGGAGAGGTTGGCCTTGGCTGACTAATGTGTGGCTCAGCTGGTTGGGCATCATCCTGCAAAATGAAAGATCACTAGTTTGATTCCCTGTCAGGACACACGCACAGGTTGTGGGCCCAGTCCCCAGTTGGGGTGCATGCAGGAGGCATACAATCAATGTGTTTCTCATGCATCAATGTTTCTCTCCCTTTCTCTTTCCCTCCCTTCCCTTCTCTCTAAAAAATAGATAAATAAAGTCTTTAAAAAAAAGAGGTTGGTCTTGGACAGCACTTGGTCCAACTCCATGGGCATTTGACAGTTAAGGGTGCTGGGACCCACAACAGGGCTGTGGCTTGCACAGAGAGTAAGGTAGGACTGGCTCTGGCTGAGAGGTTCTAACAGCAATCCTCTCACACCCAAACCTGATCCCAGGAAGCCAGGCCCTTCTCCCATTACCCCAAAACAGTCGCCCTTGTACAGAAGCATGGGATGGGGGTCTAGAAAGGCACTGCTGCCATCTTCATCCTCGGTGACTGCAACTCTGCCCAGGTAGATGAAATAAAAGCTGTTGCTCTTCTGCACCTTCTTTATGATCACACGCTTTCGACCAAACCTGGGAAAAGATCATGGCAATTTGATCTGGTAGCAACGCAGAGTCCAGTCCTGGGCTGGAGGAGAGCTGGGCTGGTGGCACTCTTTGCTCTGTAGCAGAAAAGCACAGACTGGGACTAGAAAGGACCTGAGAAGAGCTCAGGCCCAGCTCCATGAAGCTTCACTTCTTCATTAACACTCATCTAGTTGCCCACCTCTGTTAGATTGAAGCTTCCTGAGAGCAGAGCCTGTCAGTCTGCTTAGGCACATAGTAAATGCTCAATAAACTGTTGTGAAATAAATAAATGAACAAATGCTAAAAGCAATGGATAAGTAGCTAAATAATTAAGAGCACGGGCTGTAGAGTCACATTAGGATCCCAATCCTGGTTCTGCCCCTACGCCAGTGGGCAAATCATATCCCCTTTCTGAGTTTCTGTTTATCTTGTTTGTAAAATACAGATGAGTATGTCTAGAAAGAGATAGATAAATGGTCTTATTATGATCCTCAAGAACTCGCTACCCAACTGGGAATGCTTAGAGTAGAAGTGCCCAGGTCCAGAGAAAACTGGAAGTTAGTTCTTAAGCTTAGAGGAAAGTTTCTGTATTTCAAATGCAAGCTCAAGTCTCACTTCTTTCAATATTCATTAATTTTCTTCATTCATTCAATAGTTAAATAAATGCCAACTACGTCTACCAGGCCCAGTGATAAAGGACAGAGGTTTTGTTCTCAAAATTATAGTCAAGTAAGATTTTAAAATGCTTAAGGAGAGGTAAGCGCAGGCTAATTCAGAAGCACAGAGAAGAGACATTTGATGCAGCTTAGGAAAGCCAGAGAAAGTTCTGAGAGAGTGGCTGGAGTCACCCAGGTGGACAGAGAGACAGAAGAATGTCCCAGGCAGATGGACCATCATGTCCAAAAGCACAGCAGAGGCTGGAAGCGTGACACATTCAAAGGAATACCATACACTCCATTCGAAGGGGGAAATGGGAGATGAGGAGGAGGTCAGAGGAGTGTGGAAGAGAAATCTGGCTCGGTCTGGTCACAAGGACTTCAAAAGCTGGGCTAAATTTGGATTTGGGGCAGAAATGGGGAGCCCAAAGTCTCTTCCAAGATCTGATGAAACAGTGGCCTTTGTAGAAGTGCCCCGATGTTTTCCAGACTGCCGCCATTTCGCTCAACTCCAACTTGTCTGCCCTGCCCTGAACAGGTCTTCCTCATCCCTCTTCCTTTCCTCACTGAGCTACCAGCAGCAGAAGACTTCCTTTGTTTCATTAATTGTCCACACTGCTCCCCCTGGAAGCAATGGCCTTTCCTCTTTTATCCACCTCCTCAAATTCTTTCAAGAGCGCAAGGTCCAGCTCAGATCCTATCTCCTCCAGTAAGACCTCCCTGACTCAGCCCACAGCAACCTCTCCCCTTCGGAGCTTCCAGAGCACCCACTGGCCTCATGATCTGTGGCCAACTCTTGGGGGGCAGGGATCAGAGATCAGGTGGACTGAGGACAGCATTAGTCTGGAGTCAGTCAGCTTTGGGCTCCCCTCTGGCTGTGGGCTTGCTCAGATACAAACCAGAGGCAATGTCAATTTAGGAAGGTAGGTGATGACTCAGGTGACAATGACTAGATGGGGGAAGGCAGGCATATTCAGCCAGGAAAAAAGACACTGTGGACAAAAGAGCACAGCTGCGGCTCCTTAAAGGGTAGACTCCTATAGCTGGAGCCAGAAAGACCCTCAGGGGACATCTGGCTCGATCTACATTTTCAGGATAAGGAAAGTGGGCCCCCCGGGGAGCCCACAACTTGCTGAAGATCACACAGCGAGTCACGCTTGAGGCAGCACTAGCACCTAAATCTCCTCCAGTAGACATCTAGGTTTTTGCTGCCAAGCATCTGGTCACATTTTTCTACCAACTGCACCTGATTTAGCTTTGGGGGAAACACCCTTTCTTGACTCTCAGAAAATCAGAGCATCACTGCCCACAGATGATTCTAGTGAAGCCATTCTGGTTCAGAAAGAACTAATCCCAGGGCTCTGATTTGAGGGACTGGGAGGAGTTATTCTCTCTTTTCCAGGGGACTGAAACCAAAAGGATGGAAGTTTGGAGCAGCCTTTTTGCCACCGTGAGAAAAGAGAGTCTGGCTGGGAAGGTAACTTATGCTATGAAGTACCAAGAGGTAGAGAGAGACACTGGGTCCTGGTGACATTAAGGCCCTGATTCCAGCTCAGTCTGAAGCTAGAGAACTATCACAGGACTTTGCAGATACATGAGCCACTAATGCATGCCCTTGGGCTCTGTATTCTGTCACTTGCAACTGGAAGGTCCCTGTCTAATCTGCTAACTCCCAGTCCTGGCAATAATCTACAACTGCCTTTAACAATCACCATCTCTTGATCTATATAAAATCCATATTATCTTCATTTCCCTGATGAGGATACTAGGCCCAGAAAGGTCGAAAGTCACAGTGGGACAAACGGCATTAAATTCTAGCCCTGGCTGGTGTGGCTTAGTGGATTGAGTGCTGGCCTGCAAACTAAAAGGTTGCTGGTTCAATCCCCAGTCAGGGCACATGCCTGGGTTGTGGGCCAGGCCCCCATTTGGGGGTGTGCAGAGGCAACTGATTGATGTATTGCTCACACATCAGTGTTTCTCTTCCTCTCTTTCTCCCTCCCTTCCCCTCTCTCTAAAATAAATAAAACCTTAAAAAAAAAAAGATAGCAGTGACTCACTCTCCTTCATTGGGCTACAACAAAGCAGATGGTTCCTTCTGCCTGGAATGAACTTGCCTACACTTCCACTCATAAAATCTACCTGTTTAAATGCCACCTTGGTGGGAAACTCCCTTGGTCAAGGCAGCTGGGGAATAACCTCCTCCCCTGGTTTATTCCCTGTAGAACAGATCCTGAACGGTTCATAAAAGTCATGATCTACCATGATTATATCCTAGACTATGAACTCCATGAAGGAAGACATCAGAGCACAAACCTACAGTGACTTTACATCCTGGATTTTCAAGACGGACCTTACCTCAAATATTCTGCTAGGCTGTCCCCCAGAAGCCATGGGAATGTCCAAGAAATGGCAGTATTTCCATACATACCTCTTAAACTTCTCTAGTACAAGGTATTTACATGGCATCTTTTATGCCAAGGGCCCTGTGACAATTTGGTGAAGCCTTCACAGAATAACATTGTAAATATATAAAATAAAATACAGCAGAATTACAGTTAACAAAACCCCAAATTTTTGACATAGCAATATGTGTGCCTCTTTATTAAAGCACCAGATAAGAGCAGCATATCTAATATCTAATAACTACCATATTTTTGAAGATGTGATCAACTATTTTTCCAGAAATCTGCAACAACTTAAATATGATTTGAAAATATCTGTGATTTCTTTTGCTGAAAAAGTCACAATAATGTCTAGTACTACAGTGGTTTATTACCTACATCCATGATTTTTTAATTTATTTTAAAAAAGATGAATTTCAGCCTGGCTGGTGTGGCTCAGTGGATTGAGCACTGACCTGTGAAACAAGGGGTCACAGGTTCAGTTCCCAGTTGGGGCACATGCCTGGTCACAGGCCAGGTTCCCCGGTGTGGAGCATGCGAGAGGAAACCAAACCCTGATGTTTCTCTCCCTTTCTCTCTCCCTCTCTTCCCCTCTGTCTAAAAATAAATAAATATTTTTTAAAAGAAATTTCAGTTAGAGATGAATGAAAATGCAGATATAATTTTTTTCTCATCCAAGTTCAAGAGCCTTGTCCTAGTTCCTATCTGGAGGTAGTATAATCACTTGTGATCCGTTCTGGCTTTTTGGGCCAGATAAAAAAATAAGTTTCTCAGTTCTGCTACTTATTATCTGGGTGACCTAGGATGAGTCATTTTCCCCTTCTGAGCCTCCATTTTCTCATCTGCAAAACGAGGGAATGGGACCAGATCCTTCCCAAGGTTCCTACCAGATCTTTCCAGGTTCAGTGGCTCCTTAATTCTGGGTAGACTCTCAATAAATGAATGAGATAAATTGTACTGCAACCACAAGTGTGAGCAAGGTGAACAAACAGATGGCTTTCCATGGCTGACGCCCCACAAAGAGACCGGCACACCAGCCATGGCCTTCTCAGCTGGCCCCTTCCTGCTCAGCACAGCCCTAGCCCAGCTCCAGCCCAGGGGCCAAGGGGTGTGCCTCGCACTGACCGTTCAAAGCGAATGACTTTGGCCAGAAGCAGCTGCAGGGGCTCTGAGTAATTCCGGTAGGAACTCAGAGCCTGCAAGATGTGACAGAGGGTATAGATCTCCTGCTCTGTCCTCCAGGAAGGCTTCTTCCGTGTTATCTCAATGGCTTTTGGAGGGAAGTAATCCTGAGGAGAGAGAACTAGAGTGACACACAGGACCCAGCAGTTTCCCCCATGGGCTAGCAGGCAGCTCCTCAAACTCCTGCTTTTACACTTCCCCTACCCCCCACAACAGTGGCTGACAAGTAGTTAGTGCATACTGTGTGCCACACACCAGGGTATGCACCTTACACACACCATCTCACTGCATCTTTGCCCAGCCCAAGAAGCGAGGCACAATTATTATTCCCATCTGACAGGCGAAGGTGCTTGGGTAGGATTAGAATGCAGATCTGCTGCTTATCCTCAACCTCTGACCATACTGCCACTGCTGTTCCCTGACCACCCCTCCGTCCCAGACAATATGGACTCCCTGGACTCCAGGGTCCCTCAGCACATGCACCCTGCAGTCAGGAGAGATCCCCCTTGCCCCAGCCTATACCATGGCATGCTATAGAAGACTAAGAAACAGGGAACCTACAGAGACTATTAGCTGACCCTCATGAGCCAAGACTTATGGACCGGTAGGTGAGCAGATCTACCCATTCACCCACCATTCCCACCTGTGGGAAAATAATACTTAAGTTGTTAACACCCCCACTGGCCACCCATTGCATTAGGATAAAATCTTAACTCTGTACCACAGCCTAGGAACCCACATGTTCTGACTCCCTATCTCCCTAACCCCCTCCAACCCCACCTCCTGTCTCTGCCCTTTACTCTGTAGTCTCTAGCCTCCTACCCAACTCTCGGACATGCCAAGCTTGCTTATGTCTTACTGTCTTTGCCTGGGCTGTTTCCTCTGCCTGGAATGTTCTTCCCCTGGATTTTCCCATAGATATGGCTGCCCCTTCTCCCATTCTAATCTCAACTCCTATGGACTCAAAAAACCCTAGTGGACCAACAGAGCTAAAATAACAGGGCTCCCTTCCCAGCACCCTGTAAGCTCTGAATCCTTTTCTTCCAAGCATTCAATATTCTCTGACATTACCTTATTCCTTTCTGTTTATTATCCTTTTTGTGTATTATCTGTCATTTTCCCACCACCCCCCAACCAACACAAATACACACACAATCTACAATTGCATTGTCTGATGTGGCAGCCAATACCCACACGTGGTTAAATTTAAGTTAGATAAAAAATAAGTTCCTCAGTCACACATGTGCTCAATAGCTACATGGGTCTGCTGACCACTACAGTGGACAACATAGACTACTGAACATTTCCATTACCACAGAAAGTTCTAGGTGCTCTAGAATGTAAGCACAATGTAAACATGACAGTGGCTTCGTCTATCTTGTTTACCACTCTAGAATAATGTCTCACATGTAGTGGGCACTGGACAAAATATTTATGGAAATGATGAATGGATGCTAGCAGTCTTACAGAACAGTAATTGTCATAGGAGCAAAAATGAAAGTGGGGCATGATGGAGAATTCTGGACATTAGAACAACAGACCCAAAGCCTTGCATATTCATTCAGAGAGGCACTGTAAGGAAAAAAAGTTAAAAAGAGAAAAAATAAGAAAAAGAAACAGAAGGCAGTGTATCTCAGGGATTAGAAGCTCCTGGGCTCTGGTGGCAGGTGTCTGGGCTTGAACCTTGGCCTGCTACTTCCTCACTGTCTGTCCTAAGCCATTTCTCCCTGAGCCTCAATTTCCCTATTGATAATAGCAGAAACTATATATATATATATATATATATATATATATATATATATATGTGTGTGTGTGTGTGTATGTATATATGTATACATATATACGTATGTATATGTATATAAGTGTACTGTTCATATAAAGTATATATGTGTATAGTATCTATAGTATATATATATACTTATATACATATATAGTATATATATAGTGTGCATATATATAGTATGTATAGTGTGTGTGTATACACACACACACGTTGGCCATTTTTATGTCTGAATCTGATCTTTCTCCTTTCTAACTCTTTTGCTATCAATAACCCACTGGGATTTCTATCACAGGGTCCATTTATGACAAAACACAGATGCTCCTAGCGTCTATGAATCAAAATCATTTTTCAGGTCCACTTAGGGTCCTAATTCTTTCAGGAAATCTTTCTCTCTACCCCCTCCCCTAACCCTTAAGGAACCCCTTTTGGGGGTTCCTACAGAACTGATTCTTATTTAACTTCCCCAGTAAGTTTTATCACCTTAACTTCATTCCAATTAACTCCTCGAGTGCAGGTGGGAATGTTACACAACCTAGTATTCTCCATAATCAGAAACACTTCTAGGCTCCCCGAGGAGATCAAATAAATGTCTGGAACGGGGAAAGGGAAATATAATTCAAACAGGGCCTGGCCCCTGCCTGCTTCTCAAACCCCATTTCTCAGTGCTCTCACCCTCATTCCCTTCAGGCCAGCAGCCCCCTCACTGTGCTCTCTAGCATACAGGAAGGATAAAGGAACAAAAGAGGGACTGCCCTTGACCCCACCTCCCAGAGCTAGCCATTAACATGTGACATACTAGTTTCCTGTCTTTTTCTTATGTATAAATAAACTCTTTGAAAATAACACAAGTGCTTAGATGACTATATTTTCCATTAAGAATCAGAACAATATAAATAGTTAAAACCCTTTTACCATGTCATCCCTAATATGAATCTGCTCTCCATTACCAGAGGTGACCATTTTTATACATTATTATATACTTATACATGTGCCCATAGAATATGTGTAAAATTGGTTTGCTTTTATTTACTTAAATGTCGGACTGCAGACATCATTTGTGTGACCTGCTTTTTTTCACTCAGTGTTCTTTTTTAAATTATGTTTTTGAAATGTACCCCTTGTTTTTAATGTCTCACAAGTGCTATAATAAATGAGTCTAGAGTCTAAGTCTCTAATTCCAAGGATTCTCTTTGAGAAGTTTAGTGTTAACAGAGTCCCGATATGGACTATACTGAGGTTTACTTTTTGCTCATAATCCAAGTGCTGTCCTGAGGGGCGGGTTATGTATGCATAAACACATGTGTGTGGACCTGCTTGACTGAGATGTAACTCATACACTATACGATTCACCATTTAAAGTGTAATTCAGTGATTTTCAGTGTATTCACAGAGTCGTGCAACTATCACCACAATGGATTTTAAGCCTTTCCATCACCTTGAGAAGAAACCAGTGCCCATTAGCAGTTACTCAAAGGGCAGGTTTTTTAACTGGGTCTCTACTCTGTCTCTGTGTTGGCGCCACAGTCATTCAGGACAGTGAGAGGACTTGCCTATGCAACGGGGTTTTCCTCTGTGCCCTCTTCTCTACCTCCAGTGTTATACGCAGAACTGTCTTCATCTCTAGCATCTGGTGACTCTCAGAGAGGCCCCTAGTTTCTCTTGTGTAAAGGGAAAAACTTGGGTAAACTTCAGGGTACAGTGTCAGACAAAGGCCAGTCTGAAAAGTAGAGAAAAAAACCCAAAAAAGAATTTGGATGGCTTAATTGTGCTTCATACATTATGGGGCACGAGAAATCAGATTATGCCCAGGAGGGGCACAAGTCATCTTGGTAATAGTTATAAACCTCTGTCTGGCCTCCCTTCCCTGGAGAAAAGCCAACATGGTACGCCAGGCCAGGGTCAAGTCAGGTCTTCACTGGTGAGAACTTTAGATCTTCCCTATAAATAGGTAGGTCCCTTTAAATTTTAAATTTAATTTTAAATTTTAATTAATGTCCAGGATTTGACAGGGAGAAGCCAGCTGGGAAGGTAACTGTGATTCTTGAAATTCAGAAAACAAGTCACAAGTCCAAAGCCTCACCCAGACATAAGGCACTTTCTCATTTGAATGGCCATCCTACACCCAAGTTGGGGACAAGTGTGCCCAGCATCTCTTGGAGAGTCTGGGGCAGAGCCAGAATTCACACAGGCTAGTGCTTTTCCCACCACCCTGATTATTTCTCCTCCGTCTGGGACTCTCACTTCCTCTGCTGTGGTCCCACGGGTCCAAATGCAGGCGCTCTTCCATGCTGGTGGCTCTGCTCAGCTATAAAGCAACAAAGAGTTGGGGGTGGGGAGGGGCTCACAGTCTTGAAATGCCAGGACTGGAAGGGGTCACTGAGATCACCTGTTTTATAGATGAAGAAAGTCAGGGTGACACACTGGACTGGTGGCAGAATCTGGACTAAACCCAGCTGTCCTGATGCCCAGCCCATTGCTTCTTCCAGGCCATAACATAGAAAGAAAATTCTCAACATCGAGGTCAGAACTATGCATACCGACTCTGCAACGAAGTCCATAGTATCAAATGTGATTCGGCGTTGCTTCTTTTTCTGGGGGGGGAAAAAAGGAGGAGAGAGGAAGAAGAATTAACAAGATTGCTTCTAGAATTCTGCATTGACACCCTTCTGAGTACCTGGACTACCGTAGCAGGCAAGAAGCCATGGGAAACCTACCAGCTGGGCTTCTCATGTCTACCTCCACCCAAAAGCCCCAACTCAGCACAAGACTTGGGCCCAGCAATGACAATATGCTATTGTAAAGAGACAGAAAGATGGGGGCATGGAGAGGAAATGAAGAGTAAAGAGAGGAAGCATAGAGAAAGAAAAGAGGGAAAAGAAGCAAAGAAGTAGGAAAGTATAGAGGGAATAAGAACAGAAAGGAGGGATAAAAACAAAGGAATAAATGAAGCCAACCTTTACTGAGTACCTATAATGAGCCAGACATGGCACGTCTTCCTTATCGCACTCCATTTTGTCTTCGGCAGAGTGAAGGATTACACAGCAAGTAAATGGTTCTCATATAGAGGACTGCCAAGAGGAGGTGGGATAAGAGGTCTTGGAGATAAATTAAGCCAACTCTAACTCCTAACGGATGCAGAGAGGATGTGGGAAGAGGAGAGAAACGGACAGAGACAGTGGGAAAAATAAGTAGGGGAAGACAGGTCTGAGAAAAGGACAAACAAGGCCCTGGCCACCACACCGGGCCAAACCAGGACCCCCCCCCGCCCCACATCTCTCTAGCTGTTCTGCATGTCCTTCCCCAGAACTCACTCAGATCCCTGTCCTCTTCCCTCATTTGTAGTTTGGGTATCCATATGGTGCTTCTCATGGAGGCCAATGAAGGAAAAGGTGGCATTCAGAAGGATCGAATTCATATACTCCTCGGAAAGCCAATCTTCAACTCTCCCTGCCCGACCCTTTGCCCCAGCCCTCCAGTTCTCTGTCTGGCAGCTGTATGACCCATACACTGCCCTTGAGAGGCTTCTGCTCAAGACTGCCCTGATGACAAATCTGACCCTGATCTTCAACTTCCAACTTCCCAAGCATCAGGCCAGGTCTGCGGGTAACCAAAGACTTCTGGTCTCCTGGGCCCTTTACTTCACCACTGAATGATACCTTGAGTCAGGATGTCCTTCCTGAGAGCTAATCTCAGTCTCCTAAGTGACAATTCTTCTACTCCATCCCTTCCTATCTCATGGCCCAAATACAGGGCAGGATCTGGCTACAGACTTGTTTGGTTTGGCCAGCATAGTGTCTCTAAAATATATGAATCTGATCGTCTTTAGATGGGGCAGGCCCTTCTTCTCCAGCTGGCCACAGGTCCCTTCTTCCTGCTACATCTTAAACTCAGCCATACACATACAGTTGCATTACCTACTGGCCCATTAGAAACACTTTCTGTTGCCCCATCACCCACAGAACCCTCCTGCCCCTGCCTCCCCGCCAGCCTTGGCTACTTTCCTTCAAAAACCATTTTGGGAAAATTCTTGGAGTGAATCACTGCATGCAGGGAGGAGGCAGAAGCTACATCTAGTCACTCTTGACATAACAAGAAAATGGGCAGGGGAAACTTTGAAGCCCTGGATGGTAATGAAGACAACTTTGGGGAAGCATTACAAATTAATAGAATTGTGATCAACTTTTCTGAACCAAAAGGGGGCTCATGATCTACCACTGGGGTACACTATTTGAAATAGGGATTCTAGAAAATATAGAAAGCACTGTCACCAGAGTGAAAGGGTCTTGCAAATGTTCCCTTCTCGTTTAAGAGACAGGAAAGAAGGTAGAGAAGAGGCACAGCTGGATTCTGTTCATCTTCTGAAACCCAGTCTGGGTTTATCCCTGCTCTTCTGATCACTGTTGGAATGGAGATGGCTTCTCTTCTGCTCCTGATATTTGTTTCCACACGGAGGGGGTTGTACTAGTGGAACACTACTAGCCCCTGAACCCCTTCCACACTGAAAAGGAGCAACAGACTTCTTGGTAGACTTGGAAGGAGAAACTGGGCATGATCACCCCCTTCTCCTTCCCTCTGGGCCCACATTCTGCTCTGCCCCTCTCTACCGGGAGTTTAAGGCAGGAGGTCCTGCTGCTGTAGGGGAGGCCTGCTGTGGTCCAGCACTGCCGGTGACTGGGTGTGCAAGGCTAATTCTGGAGTTCGGCGTTTGGAAACCCTCTCACTTGACAATCCAAGTCATCCCCAATATAAATCTCAACATTAATAAAAGTGACACTTGGGGTCTCCTGCTTTAACTTTTGTCTTCTCTCTCAGTTGACACAGAACTGGGGCTGGGAAGCGGGGTGCTACTTATAGCCCCCTCTTAAACTCTGCTAATCTTACTGATCCCAGAGGCTTACATCCCAGAAGGAGAAGATAGGATGCCTTCTGCGAGCAGTCTCAGTGACCTGATACCCCAGGAATCCTTTGAGCCCTTGGAGGAATACTTTACACACTCGCATCATCACAATGATATCCAAGATGAACTGGCGTAGTCCCTGTGAAAACAAAACAAACAAAAGCATTGGCAACTATCTGTTTCCCACCATCAGCAGCAGACTGGAATAATGCTGAAGGAGGGGAAATGTAATAGGATTCGATGCTGTGGTGTGCTGGAGTGATGGTCACATTTTCAGGAAGTCTTCGAGACTGTTGAAATCATGTTGGTAGCTTGAAATTGCCCACAGCAGGAATATTTATGCCACGTAAGTACTGGCAACTACTACAAATGGAGGTATCCCCCTCCCCATGGACCAGTGGTTAAAACATTCACCAGTACAGTTCTAGGTAAATGTCCAGGCCCTCACTTTGGTCCAGCAAATGAAGAGCAAGAATCTTGGCAGGAACTGAGGGGTGATGCAGAGAGCCTAAACTTGGGAATCTGATGGAGCTGAGGAAAGAATGTTTTAATTTTCTTAGTGGTATGGTGATATTGTGGTTGTGCTGTTTTTAAGTAAATGTCATAAAGTATGCAATTTTTCCTCTTGGTCTTAGCCGAAAGGCCAAGAAGTGATGAAGTATGCAGCTTGTAAGTGATTTGGCAAACACACACCCGTGCTCGTGCACACACACAAACACAAAGCCATGGGGCAAAATGTTGACTGTCAGACCTAAGGATGATCATTATACATATTACGACTTTTACATTTGAAAATTTTCAGAATTTAAAAAATTCAAAAACCAAAAACTATTGTTTATTAACTTCTAATAATAAAGACATCATAAACACAATGAAAAGACAAACTGAAGATTGGAAGAATATACTTGCCGTGCATATTACTGACAAAGGATTACTATCCAGAATTATAAAGCATTACTATTACAAAGGATTAATATCCAGAATTTTAATTTAAAGAGTTATATAAACCAAAAAATACAAATAACCCAATAGAAAAATGAGCAAAGGATATAAATAGGTATTTCTGAAGGGAAAATTCAAATCATCTATACATAATGAAAAGATTCTGAATACCACTCAAAATAATGGAAATATAAATTAAAGTAACCATAAGATACCATTTTACGCTTATCAGACTGGGGAAATGAAAGATATGGTACAACAATGTTGGAGAGCAATTTAGCAATACTTTTAAAAGTTGAGGATGTGTGTCCTTTACGATCAAGGAACGTTACTCACCTTGTATATACACTTTAGAGAAACTTACACATGCGCACAAGGAGAGAGCCCGAGAATGACCACAGCACATATTGAGAGTGAAAACAATCGGAGTTTCCCTCAGTGGGGGAATGCATCGGTACATTACAGTATAGTTACAGAATTGAACATAACCCTAGCTGTGTATGTCAAAGTTGGTAAAGCTCACACATAATTTTGAGTGGAAAAAGGGTGAAATATGATGCCATTTTTAAAAATGTACCATATACTATATAGTTGCTTATGGATGCTTATCACTGCTATGTTTACATACATATGTAATAAAATTTAAATATATAGGTAGGAAGGGTACACATCAACCTCAAGAAAGCAGTTACCAGTGAGGAGAAAGGGAGCGGGATGGTGAGGAGCTTCACCTATAACTGTAATATTTCCTTTACAAATTATATATCTAAAGTAAATATAGGGAATGCCTCTAATAATACAAATTAATACTTATGGAGAACAATTTGCCATTTTTGGGCACTCTTCTAAGCCCTTTATATGCACTGACTCATTTAATCCTCAACAACTTTTTGCAGAGGGAAAAACAGGCACAGTAAATCAAGTAACTTGCCTAATACTAATATTAGTCACGTGACTAATGGGTGCTAGGGAATTAAACCCAGGCAGTCTGGGTCCAGAATCCGTAAGTTTAACCTATTACTTTACTCTGCTGCTGGGCCTTATTTTCCCTGATCTCATAATAGCAGAAAGAGTGGGCACGGAGTAGGACTCGGGCTCAGAGGGTAGCCTGTGAGTTTCCCAGTGTCAGGGGGATAGTAAGCTACGGTGCTGGGCTCAGAATTCAGTCTTTCTAAAGCCTAATCTGGAACTCTCTCCTTTGTGCACATGCTGTCACTCCAAAAGGTACAAGGTAGCCACATTCAATCCAAGGCCACCTCCTACACCTGCTTCCCGCTTCCTCAAAATACCTCTCTGTTCAACCTTCCACTCTTCCCTCCCAGGGCCCGTCACACTCCTTACCAGTTCCTGTTTCAGGATCTTCCAGGAACAAGACATCCTAAATCTCCTCATGGTTCCTGATGTGGCAGATGGCACAAGCCCCTTTGCCTTTCAAGGGTAGAACCACAGATCCTTCCCCAAGAATCCAATTATATTAGAAATGAATAGTTTCCCTTAGTGGCAAGGAAAGTGCTCCTCTCCATTCCTTAGCTGTTGTAAGCCTTGTTCTGACAGAATCTCATCCTCGGAATCTCCTTATGTCACAATGAAGGATTCTAGAAGGAAGAGAGGAACCAAAGTCTGACGGTCTGACATTTATTGAACACTCATATGCACTGTCTTATTTAATTTTTGTAACTACCACAAGGTAAGAGACCTCATGCCACATGAGAAGACAGAGGCTCAGTGGCTAAATGTCAGCCAGAGCCATGGGGCCATAAAAACAAAGTAGAAGGCTCCTGGCCTGGGGCCTGGGGCATCCAACACCTCAGCCTGGGGACCATCCTGAGGCTTAGAACTTGGACACCCTGAAATGTAGGTATATGTCACTGTCCTAACATCTTGTTAAATCAGTAAATCAGGAACACTCAGAAAATTGGAAGTCTTCCACTAAATGGTGTGCTGAATGTTGAAAGGAACTTGGTGACTGAGTTCTGGGGTCCTTTTGAAAGTAGAAAATATAGGGGCTAAAGTACTGTTTTTCTAATATATTAAAGATGGCAGTTGATAATCCCAGTTTGCTCTTGCATAAGAATCCTCAGTGAAGCAGTGGTGGGAAAATGGAGACAACTGTGCTTGAACAACAATGTAAAAAAAAAGAATCCTTGGTGAGCCCTGACTGGGGAGCTCAGTTGGTTAGAGCGTCATCCCGAAACACCAAGGGTGTGGGTTCACTCCCTAGTCAGGGCCCATACAAGAAGCAACCAATGAATGCATGTATGGGTGGGACAACAAAATCGATGTTTCTTTCTCTCCCTTACTCTCTCTAAAATCAATACTTTTTTAATTTAGAAAAAATAAGACTACAGTGAGTAACTGTGACTTCAAGTATAGCCTGATTTGCCATTCCTATTTAATTATGCCTACATGCAAACTCTCCCCCAACTGACAGCCAAATATAAGGGCACTGGACACAGTGAAAACAGCAGGACAGCTTGGAACAAAGACCCAGGCTGTGAATTACTAAATTCATAGGTCACCATTCCTGATGTGAGACACAAATCACTTACAGAGGCAAAAAGCAATAGAACTGGCTTTTTCCCCCTTATATGGAGAAAAGGTGCAAAAGACTCAGAGACAAAGGAAGAAAATGTTTCAGAAAGAAAGAGAGAGGGGAGTACTTCTGGTCAGGATGGAGGTGTAGGTAAACACAGTTCACCTACTCGCACAACCATAGCAAAAATTACAACTAAACTACATAACAACTATCACCGAGAATCATCAGAAAATCTAACTGTATGGAAGTCTGACCACCAAGGAATTAAAGAAGTCACATTTATTAGACAGGTAGGAGGGGAAGAGACATGGAGACATGGAGACACAGAGACACAGAATGGTTGATTCCACACCCATGTATGATGGATAAAAATTGAGAGGGATATCTTGGGAATGAGTGAGATCCAAGCCCCACAGAAGACCACCCAGCCCAGGGTCCCAGGGCCAGGAAGATAAGTCCCCATAACTTCTGGCTGTAAAAACCAGTGGGATCTGGGCAGAGGAAGAAACCACAGTATTCTCAGGCATCTTCTCTTAAAGGGCCTGCCATAGACTTAGGACTTATGCAGGCTCACTTCCCCTGGGCTCCAGCACCAGGGCAGCGGCATGAAGCACCAGTGGCATACAGGGAGAAACTGAAGTGTCTGGCATCAGGGCTAATTCCAGTGGATAGCCTCCTCCCAGACAAAACTCCAGAGGCCAGGCAGCAGCCATTGTCCCTTTTCTGAGCCTTCTTCCACACAGAGCCACAGAGCGACTGCACCGTATCTGACATTCCATCAACCTAGTTCACAGGGTTGCTTTACCCTGGCAATTATCTAAGGTTCTGCCCCATCCAACTTATGGGTATGCTTTTCTACATTAGGTCACACTACTAAGACGAGGAGTCAAAGCAGCTCTACCTAATACACAGAAACAAACACAGGGTGGCTACCAAAATCAGAAGACAAAGAAATATGGCCCAAATAAAATAACAGAACAAAACTCTAGAAAAAGAACAAAACAAAATGATGATAAGCAATCTATCAGATGCAGAGTTTGAAACACTGATCATTAGGATGTTCAAAGAACTGACTGGGTACTTCAACAGCATAAAAAAGGCCCAGGCAGAAATAAAGGTTACACTAAGTGAAATAAAAAAAAATTATAGGGAATCAGCAATAGAGAATCAAATCAATGATTTGGAATACATTTGGAAGGAAGAAGAAAAGTTCAGTAGGAACAACAAGAAAAAATAATCCAAAAAACAAGGATAGGGTAAGGAGCCTCTGGCACAACTTCAAATGTACCAACATTCAAATCATAGGGGATGCCAGAAGGAGAGGGGAAAGGGTGAGAAATTGAAAACTTATTTGAAAAAATAATGAAAGAAAACTTCCCTAATTTGGTGAATGAAATAGATATACAAGTGCAAGAAGCACAGAGAGTCCCAAATAAGATGGATGCAAAGAGGACCACACCAAGACACATCACAATTAAAATGCTAAAGGTTAAGTGTAAAGAGAGAATCTCAAAAGCAGCAAGAGAAGAGCAGATAGTTACCTACAAAGGAGTTCCCATAAGACTACCAGCTGATTTCTCAAAAGAAACTTTGCAGGCTAGAAGGGACTGGCAAGAAGTATTCAAAGTGATGAAAAGCAAGGACCTCCAACCTGCATTACTTTATCCAGCAAAGCTATCATTTAGAATGGAAGGGCAGATAAAGTGCTTCCCAGACAAGGTAAAGCTAAAGGAGTTCATCATCATCAAGCCATTATTATATGTAATATGAAGGGACTTATTTAACAAAAAGAAGACAATCAAAACAATGAACATTAAAATGGCAATAAATTCACAACTATCAACAACTGAATCTAAAAAACAAACTAAGCAAATAAGTAGAACAGGAACAGAATCATAGATACGGAGCTCATTTAGATGGTTACCAGTTGGGAGTGGTAAGTGGAGGAATGCAGGAAAAGTGCAGGGATTAAAAAGTATGAATTGGTAGGTACAGAATAGGCAGGGGGATGTTAAGAACAGTATATGAAACAGAGTAGCCAAAGAAATTACATGCATGACCCATGGACATGAACTAAGGTTGGGGGGACTGCAAAAGGAATGAGTGGTACTGGGTGGAAGGCAGCAAAAGGGGAAAAATTGGGTCAACTGTAATAGCATAATCAATAAAATATATTTTAATAAAAAGAGAGAAAGAATCATATGGAGTTTTTGCCTCCTCTACCACAGACCTGGTCTTAAAGAAAATACAAGATACCTATAAAAGTTTAGGGGGTTTCTGAGAGAAACTACTGGGCAAAGGGAAAGCAAGAGAAATGGTGGGAGGTGGCTGTAGACAGGGAGGTGGTCCCACCAGTTTTCTGAGTTACCTGAGGATCCAAGTGACATGGATAGAACAGACTAACAAGGGTCATCAGAGGATGTCAATAAGTAAGCCCAAGAACATGGCAAGACTCCAAAAGTAGACCGTGCTGGCCTCACCTACTGCCAGCTGTGATTGTGTAATTTCCCCAGGAATTAGATCAGAGTTGGGGAAGAGAGGCAGGAAGTTTAGAGAGCTCTGAACTGAGTTAAAATGAGTCAATAAACCTGAAATTACATTCCCTCAGAATTACCAGATTGGATCTCCACTCACCTAAAGACATCTAAATTAAGTTGTCTGGCTCTGGCCTCATAGCTCAGTTGGTTAGTGCATTGTCCCTATATGCCAAGGTTGCAGGTTTGATTCCCTGTCAAGGCACATACAAGAATCAACCAGTGAATGCATAAAAGTAAGTGATTAAGTTTTCTGCTAGGAAGCAGGCTGGGGACATAATCAGACATTAAAGTCAGTTCTAAAAATTAAGGAAGTGCCATTTCTCTTCCAGTTCCTAATCTTACAACTGAATTGTTACAGTTGAATGTCAGAAAGAGTACTGGTCCGATTCCTGTGTGATCTTGGGTAAATCACTTAACCACATGGGGCCTCATTTTCCTCCTTATAAAATGGAGTTAGAGTTAATTCCACAAATACCGAAATTTTCAGACTGTAAGATGCACCAGACCATAAGTCGCACCTAGGTTTTAGAGGAGGAAAATAGGGAAAAAAATTTTGAAGCAAAAACTGTGGTAAAATATTTAATAACACAAATAACATAGGCTGCCGCCCACCCCAACAGTGAGCCAGGTAAGCTACATTCAGACTATAAGATGCACCCCCATTTCCCACCCAAATCTGGGGGGATAGTATGTCTCATAGTTTGAAAAATATGGTAATTTCTTTTAAAGATAAGATCATTATTGTTTTGTTAATTATAAGAGTTAGTAACAGTCACTGAGCTCTAACTACATATAAAGGTGGAAAAGATGTACAAGACACAGTCTCTGTTCATAAAGAGTTCACAATATGATGGGGAAGAGAAATGTAACCGCAGCCATTGGGCAAAGTCTCACTGTGATAAAGTTATAAACA
>PVKM010019049.1:0-24558 GCA_004027735.1 Carollia perspicillata | reverse complement strand
GTGTGTTCCTCTGTAGACAAATCAGTAACATTTCTGGAGGGAATTGAAATACATGTGTGTGCCTTATTTCTTTCTAATTCATTTGTTACAGAAAGCAAAAATCTCTGCAATAAGCTTATGTAATTTTGAAAGCAGTTATGAAATTGTATGGACAATCTCCACTAATTTCTTTAAAGCAATCACCTTCTTAACTTTTTGTGATGATAATGGCTTTTGTTTTAATACATTAAAGATATTCATATATTGAACATCTATTGAACACCTGATAAATGTGATAACTGGGTTAGATACTGGAAACATTCTGTTAGACTCATTGTATATGTCATTCTTTCTGTCTCGCTGTGTTGGTTGGATTCACCTGTCCTGAGCACATCAATCTTAAGAACTCTTCCAAGAGCTCCTGGCACTAGTTTCCTCTGGAAACTTCTGTTCACATTGAAATTGGTCTCATGATCTTGTTGCTACTCCCTGGTTATAGTGGCCATATTTTCTGAAATTAAATCAGGATATACAGTTAGATGGTCTTAAAAAATACTTTTTTTCCTGATTTGTGGATTTATTTTAATGAAAGTACAAAAATCAAATCACCTTTAGTAACAGCTCAATTTAATAAGAACTTTCAAAATTCTGGGTCAACATTAAGCTAACATAAAAACATACAGATATGTTTTTGAAGAAACGTAATGTCTTGAAGAAACTTAACATATAAGTATATAGTTAGTAAATTGATCATTTTGAAAGAGAACAGTTACAGGAAATCACAACTGTTCTACAATATCTCAGGATTATGGTGGAATGACATAATATTATGGTGTGGTTAACCAGATACTGGAAATATTTCAGTAATGAACACCTTTCCTAACATGTTTTCTCTTTTATTTTAACAGACAAGAAAAGAAAGTCACTCTCCCAGGCTTAAAATCTTGGGAGGACAAGCTGTGAAACTACTCACCCAAAAATAAAGAAATTTACTAACTTATCTTCTTTGCTCTAGGGCAAAGAACATAAATAATTCAGAAGAATTTCCAGTTAACTTACTTTAAAGCTATTTTAATGCAAACAAAAAGAAATCCTGAATGAATTTCCTTCACCCTTTAAAGGCAAAAACCAATTCATGTTCTTTATGCAACAAATATAAACTACATTGACTTGGTTGTATTAAACTCTAGCCAGCCCCGATTATTTCAATGTTTCCCTTATTTCTAATAGCTTTGGGTTCTTGGTGGTAACTACAGCTCTAGCTATGTTTCTCAATGACTTACAGTATTGAATCAGTAGATATTAAATAAATAAAGCTTCAGACAAAAATGTGAACAATTTCTCTATATTTTAGTAGACTTCGGACTACAAATTTGTAAAGCAGAACCTAATGGAGCAATTGGGTATTGTACTATTTTCTACTTTTGAACTTCATCAGTTTAATGTGATAATGTTAATATTAAGAACTCTTTTTTTCCTTTTTATTGAATTTATTGGGTTGACACAATTAACAGAACAAAACCTGCACAATTATGCAGGTTTTAGATGCACAATTCCACAACACATCATGCAAATACTGTATTGTGTGTTCACTACCCCAAGTCAAGTCTCCTTCCATCACCATTTATTCCCATTATATACTCCTTCAACTCCCTCTACCCCCTTTCTCCAGAATAAAAAAAATAAATAAACAATTGAATTTCTTTATAACAGATGTTATTCATATGAGCTAATGAGCTTGGAAAGAGATGGCTATAAATAATGTTTCTATGATAGAATAATTAATAAATAGCAAGTTTTGTAAATCTTGTAGTAAAAGAACCATATTATTTCAAATGGAAGAGCTGTATGTGGTGTGTCTCGTATGACCAAATTACAAGCTTCCACGCTGATATAAAACTTGTACAGCTATAAAACTGGTCAGCTCTAAGAATGCTGTATGCACATCTACATGTTGGATACTGAATATTTCTGTGGATACCTGGTGGTATTTGGAGAAATATTGTTTATTTAAATTAATATATTCATGAGACTTCTATCCAGTTAGACAGGAAGAGAAATGATCATATAATCAAGAAAAGAGCATCATCCCTAAAAACCTATCAAGAACACCTAAATGAGTCAAGAACTGAGCTCCAGCCTAGAAGTCTACTATTCACATCAAACTCTGATTGGTAAGGATTTCCCCAAGATGTCATTGCTCATATTTCTTGCATGTTGATTGAAAAAATACACAATTTCATAGGCTCTCTGAATTCCCTGTTTTAAAGCAATCCCTTCTTAATTAAATCACATCTGTATGCTTTTTAAAAAATTGTAACAAATATGTATAGGATAATATTTATTTATACAGTGTACCAAACATTGATACTAAAGCTCTTGCAATTAATTACTTTAGCCCATCAGGGGTGAGTACTTATTAGTTAGGAATCATTACCTAGATTGCTTGAATTTTCTAAGAAAAATGTCATCTCTATTTTTTTTGAATTATAAGGAAACTTTATTTCTTGCTATTGAGTTATAACATATATCACTTTCCTCTCCAGAGAGCACCTGTCAAAAGGTTTACCACTCAGGTAGAATAATACACACAATAATTTTGAAGGTGTATGTCCAAGGTCTTTCTGGCATTGTCAAACATAGGAGAATAGGCATGTTGGTCTCTCTCAAGGTCAGGCTTTTGTCTCCTTATCCCTGCTCCAAGAAAGGAGTTGCTATTCTGCTTAGTCTGAGCCTGATATAATGGTGGCAATGAACAGACATGGGCAGAGTTATGTTTTATAAAAGGTAGGAACTCTCACACCCTGGCTGGTGTGGCTCAGTTGGCTGAAGTGTTATCCCATAAACCACGGGGTCATGGGTTCAATTTCTGGTCAGGGCACATGCCTAGTTGTGGGTTTGCTTCAGTAGGAGCACATATGATGTTTCTCTCTCACATCAATATTTCTCTCCTTCCCTTCCCCTCTCTCTAAAATCAATAAGCATGTCCTTGGGCAAGGAGTTTTTTAAAAGGTAGGATCTCACAATCTGCAACCCTTCTCCCCCTTTCTTCAGTATCTCTTGCTTGAAAGAGATAACCAGAGCCTGACAGCTCGAATCTTTAGAACGAGTCATTCATACTTGTGTGATTCACATTTTTCTCTTCCTCTTTCCTACCCACTTCACATTTCTTCTCTCAGAGGTAAGCAGATACACGTTCTTCAAATACTGGTTTGGCCAAAAAGTCTGATATATTTTTTTTCCATAAAATAAGACATTTTTCATTTTCACCAATAACTTTCTTGATTTAGATATTTTTAATATGTTGACTATTTTCCATTGTTGGCTTCTAGTGGGTAGAGGCCAGAGGTGCTGCTAAACATTTTGCAATGCGTAAGATGGCCCAAAAGCAAAGAATTGTTTGGTCAAAATGTCAATAGAACCAAGAAACTTTGAAAACCACTTTTGACATGTTCAATTAGCAACTTCTCCATACGCTGGATATTTTTTTTTGCATTTCAGTGCATTTTTACCTTTTTAGAAATAATAAAGCATAATACATGAAAATGTTACACATCTTCTTCCATCTTTGATATTAAAATGGGTGCACAAAAATTCACCCAGTTTTGATAAGTTTTTTGATGCATGACAGCTTTGATAAGTTTTGATAAGTTTTTTAATTCATGACAGCTGTCACAATACAATTTAACAAAATTGTATTGAATGAAGTTGAAGACAACTAAGTGCTACAAGAGCTATTGTACAGAGAAAATATAATGGACATTTTGGTCAACCCAATACAAATTCTGGGAGAGTTACGCTTCTTTTTTCTTTTCTGCTTGCTTTATTCTTTTCTTTCTTTCTTTCTTCTTGCTTTGCTTTTTTCCCTTATTTAAAAGGTTCAGCTTAAGATCCTGCTTAGTAGTTTTACACTTAAATGTGACATAAATGTCACCTTCAGGGTGAGATACTTATAGTTAAGAATGAATAGTTTAGATTTTAACTAGAGGTCTTACAGTTTACTACCAAAAGAGACAATGTGGCAGGATGCAGAGAACAGGTCTTTAGAATTAAACTTATAATTCAAATTTTGCATTAGCTAAGTGATCTTGTAAATAATAATTTTGAACTATTATTTTCCCAGCCGGTGAATGTAGATAGTATTTTTTCCTTCTTTTTTCTTAAATATTAATGTGTGGTTGCTCCTCATATGCCCCTTACTGGGGACCTGGCCTGAAGCCCAGGTTTGTGCCCTTACTGAGAATCAAACTGGCAACCCATTGGTTTGCAGGCTGGCACTCAATCTACTGAGCCACACCAGCCAGGGCTGTAGATAATATTTTTAATAGAAGTTATATTAGGGTTAAATGAGTCCAAATACATTTAATATGAAGATAACACTCTCATGAGCAGGACCATCATAACCATCATCACTTCTCTGTGGTGACTGATAAGCCCATTATAGACAAAACAACTTAGAAAATGAGACTCAAAGACATTGAAATACTTTCTTTAGGTATCATGGCAAGAGGATCAGAGACAGGATTTGAACTGAAATCTGTTACATTCTAAAGCCTACACTCTGAAGCACTATCTAGGATGGCTCCTGCATGTTCCCTTAAGTAATCACAGGTTTTGCTCATTCTGTTCATGTATCAGGAGTACATACAGTGGATTTAGGGAAATAATTACATTTCTTCTTTTAGCTCTGGGTCTCTGAAGACACTTGGCTGCATGTATACACTGAACAAAATATTGCGTTCATAATCAACTAAGCCTGTGTTGTCTGATACAATAGCCACCAGTTGTAAGCAGCTATATATATTTAAGTAAAATCAAATAAAATTTTAAGATTCAGATCACACTAACCACATTTCAAATATACAAAAGCCACATATGTGTAGCTATTGGCTACTATTATAAACAACAAAGATATAGAACATTTCTATTATTGCAGAAGGTTCTTTTGGACAACACTAAACTAAATAAATTTCAATGGGAATGTAAAGATATTTGTTTATCAAGGGATTTGACTATAACAAATTCTTTCTCACAGAAGAGGAAGCACTTACTTTGAAAATTCTTGTATCAGATCCTAACATACACACATGTACATATACTCACAATTATGCAAACTAAATGTACAGAGACTTAAAATTCATTCTGTAATATTTTTCCTTTATGGTCACCCTGAATCTAATGCTGTAGGTAAAGCTTTATAACGTGCAACAACACTCTTAAACAAAGCACAGCAGATATATCCCTATGTTATTACCTATCCACATCAATAGAGTCTAATCTTGAACACTCTAAACTACATGCAGGCCTGTAAAATTGCATAAACATTACTCATCTTCATTATTTGAAAGTTCCTAGGGAATTCAATCATTGGAGAAGCTTCAATAAAGGAGGAAGGCAGTATGGTTAAGAACCCCTGTGTTTTGCTAGAGGAAATTTAACAAGGCAGGAGAGGTAGCATACTGATATATCAAACCAATCTTCAGAAATAGTCCAACAGCCATGAAGTTATGGGAAATAAAAAGCTGGTGTGGTCAAATAATTCAGAAAAGTAAACAGATAAGCAACAAAAATAAATCAGCATGCTTTTCTTCTGCCTGGTTTCCTGAGGATCTACATAGCAACTAGTAATATAACAGTGTTTTATTAAGAGACACATACGTTATACCTGTGTCCTATTTTTTTTTTTTAATTTTAAAGAACTAGTGGCGACTTAAAGTTCATCCAAGATGGAGGCATAGATACATAGATATATTTTGCCTTCTTGCACAACCAAAAGAAGGATGACAACAACAAATTTAAAAACAAAAACAACCAGAACTGCCATAAATCAAACTGCATGGATGTCTGACAACCAAGGAGTTAAAGAAGATACATTCGTCCAGACTGGTAGGAGGGGCAGAGACAGGCAGCCAGGGTGGAGAGGACTCACAAGGCAGTGGCTGGAGGATCTGGGAGGGCAAGGCTGTGGCTGGCAGAGCTGGGGGTCCCACATTCGCATGCAGATAAACTGGGAGGAACACCTAGGGAGCGAGACAGATTGTGCAATCCAGGGTTCCAGCCCAGGGAAATAAAGCCTCTAATCCTATGACTGAAAACACCTGTGGGGTTTGAGGTGGCAGTGGGAGAAACTGCTAGCCTCACAGGAGAGTTTGTTGGAGAGACTCACGGGGTCCTAAAAGGTACACAAGTCCACCCACCTGGGAATCAGCACCAGAAGGACATAGTTTGATTGTGGGTAGAGGAGGAAGTGACTGAAAGCCTGCAGAGAGCTGAGCAAGCAGCATTGTTCCTTGTCAGACTCCTCCCTGACACACAGCATCACAACCCAGTGGTGTGGGTTGCCCCCCACACTGAACACCTAGGTCTCTGCCCCTTACTAGGTAACAGGTGCACCAAGACAAAAAAATGGCCCATTTGAAAGAACAGATCAAAGCTCTAGAAAAAGAACTATGTGATGAAGAGATGGTCAATGTATCAGATGCAGATTTCAAAACACTGGTAATCAGGATACTCACAGAAATGGTTGAGTGTGGTCACAAAATAGAGGAAAAAGTGAAGGCTATGCAAAATGAAATGAAGAAAAATATACAGGGAATCAACACTGGAGGGAAAGAAACCAGGACTCAAACAGTTTGCGACAGAAGAAAGAAATAAACATTCAACCAGAACAGAATAAAGAAACAAGAATTCAAAAAAATGAGAAGAGGCTTAGGAACCTCTGGCACAACCTTAAACATTCCAACATCTGAATCATAGGGGTTTCAGAAGGAGAAGAGGATGGACAAGAAATTGAAAACTTATTTGAAAAAATAATGAAGGAAAACTTCCCCAATCTGGCAAAGGAAATAGACTTCCAGGAAGTCCAAGAAGCTCAGAAAGTCACAAAGAAGTTGGACTCAAGGAGGCACACACCAAGGCACATCAAAATTACATTCCTCAAGATTAAAGAGGAGAGAATCTTAATAGTAGCAAGATAAAAGGGGACCATTACCTACAAAGGAGTTCTCATAAGACTATCAGCTGATTTCCCCCAAAAAAATTACAGGCAAGAAGGGGCTTGAAAGGAGTATCCAATATCATGAAGGCAAGGGCCTACATCCAAGATTTCTCTATCTAGCAGAGCTACCATTTAGATTGGAAGGGCAGATAAAGTGCTTCCCAGATAAGGTCAAGTTAAAGGAGTTCATCGTCACCAAGCCCTTATTATATGAAATATTAAACTTACTTATCTAACAAAAAGAAGATCAAAACTATGAACAGTAAAGTGACAACAAACTCACAATTATCAACAACTGAACCTAAAAAAGAACAAAAATAAACTAAGCAAGCAACTAGAACACGGACAGAATCATGGAAATGGAGATCACATGGAGTGTTATTAGTAGGGAGAGGGAGGAAGAGAAAGAGGGGAAAGGTACAGGAAATAAGAAGCATAATTTTTAGGTACAAAATAAACAGGGGAAGGTTAAGAATAGTATAGGAAATGGAGAAGCCATAGAACTTACATGTACAACTCATGGACATGAACTAAGGAGGGGTTATGCTGGTGGTAGAAGGGTGCAGGGAGGAGGGAAATAAAGGGGAAAAATGGGACAACACTAATAGCATAATCAATAAAATATACTTAAAAATTAAAAAATGAAATAATGGCTATTTGTGTAAATATTATTTATCTTATTCTTTTTTATGTTGGTTGATAAAGGTAAAATTATTACCTTAGTTTATAAGAAGTCACTTTTCAAATACTTAATGAAAGTAAACATTTGTAGTACTAACCAAACATTATAAATGTCTTGTAAAGTTATACATTTATTTTAAATGTTAAAAGTTTTTATTTATTATCCATGTAGTATTGGATTCATTTACCTCTGGAAAATAGCTTTTAAAATCTTACTATTAACATAGTAGGGTAAGTATGTCAATGAAAACAGTTACCCTCTAGCTTGTATTTTGCAGTTAGCAATTACATTTCATGTATGCAATATTTTCTAGTTCATCCTTCAACATCTACATTCAAAAAGAATGGACATTGCTTTACAGCTATGTATGAACTTAAAACATGGCTATGAGAGAGAGATAAAAAAGATTGTTTCACATTTATACTCAGGATATATAAGTAAATGGAACAGAAGAAAAAAAAATTTCCTAACCTCAACAAAATTTGAGACGTTAGAAGGATGCAATTTTAATATTAGGTTATAGGGAGAAGAGCTAAAGACAGATATGTGTTAAAGACAGAAGAGCTAAAGACAGATATATATAATATATATATATATATATATATATTAAAGTATGTTGGTATCTTTAGTACTAAATAAAATAAATTCTTCTTGATTAAGGATTTATTTGTATTTGCATACATTAAAACAACAGAATGAAATTTGCTGATGGATTGTGGTACTCCCTTTGTGTGGGTATCTATTCTTCTGCCAGCTGACAGTCCTTGAAGTCATGCAGATAATTTCCAATCACTTATAAACATTTTTATTGAGGAATATTGCATCAACCTATAGAAAGTCCTGTGTACACTCGAAAATACACTAAAGAATTTTAACATCTTCCCAGTGAAAATTTATTTCATCCTAACTTTTTAATTCCATTTTCTCCAGAGAAAATGTTACAGTGTGTTTCAGAAAGGTCCCTCTAGGGACCTCTAGGGGACCTTTCTGAATCTGCCTGAATGACAATATGGAGGTGTTACTAAGGGACCATCAGACCTATTTCTTCCCTTTTATTCCTACCAGGCCATACTGGGAGCCCTAGAGTAGGACCTTTGTAAAATGTTAATGAAATGATGAAAGGTACTAATAGAGCTATTGTATTGAATATATGTAAAACAATTAGAAAAGCTGTAGGTCATAATTGTCTACATATAAGTGAAAATTCATTCTCCAAGAATAGGGTCAATGGTATTCATATATATCCCACTTATTTGGGCAATCTGGTACTATACCATAAAAGGCACTAATCTCAAAATGGAAAAAAATCAGCTTGTATTCCATCTTGTCTGTCAAATATAATTTAATTATAACTACCAGTAAGGCCACATTCTAAGACTCTGAAAGACAAAATATAAATATAAGCACCACGGAAATGAAATGGCATGTTCTGTACATCCCTGCTGTGCATTTAATATGGAGAATTTTTAAAGTGAAGACTGTCTTGCTTCTCCAGTAAGTGTCATGATTCTCTTTATGGTTGCTTGGATACAAGCAAAGCAGGGATACCTGCCTGTGGCTGCTATTGTCACTCTCTGTTACCAGGGCTGGGGTGCTAGCTGATGAAGATCCTCCCAGAGCCAGAGGTGGTTTGTCTGGCACTGGTATCCAATATTAAGATTATCCTTTAGAATTCATGTATATGTTTCACACTGTTAAAAAAAGGCACAACAATGTCATCACCCCACTTCACCTATGCAAGATTTCAAAGTTTTTGCCTTAGGAGTCCAGTACATGGCAAAAAGTGTTGGAGAGGCTCACTTAATGAATTACTGTAGAAAAATACGAGCTGTGGTGTTAACCATGAAGGTTTCAAAGGTCAAAAATGATTAGAAGTCTGGAGGGAATATTTATACAAGTAGTAGTTATAAGTTGAAATATATGCTCATTTGCACATGTGAATTAGACTCATGATAATTAAAGCAAAAAGTTTTCACTGTGATGCTTGAATTATGTTTTTGACGTGAAATAACATTACTTTTTTTGATGTTTTGAATGGTTGGTTCAGTCTAATCAAACAACTGGCAGGCCAAAGAGCTAAACAATAAATTCAACAGAAAAGAAATGTTAGTCAAGTGTCTGTGTGTATGTGTGCCTGTGTGTGTGTGTGTGGTGGGTGTGGACTGAACTGATGGAAATGTCTAATCCATTACATCAGCATGGTTATGGTAGCACGTAAAATATACAGAGCCAGAACCCATCACAGAAACACTCTTCAAAGTCACAGTATTGATTTCAATTATGATATCTTTCTTATTAATGCAGTCTGTGTACCTGTCAGTAGGGAGAAAAAGCAGGATTAAATCAAACCAAAAGCCATACCTACAGCAAAAGAAAAAAGGCTTAATGTAGCCCAAAGAAAGAGAAAAGAAGCAAAAACTGTGAACTATGAGAGCCATTCAATGAAATGTGCTCGATGGCAGGGAGTCTAAAGTCGCCCATAAAAATGAATACATTATTCATCTTTTCTCTCTTGGCACTCCTGCAGTTGACATTAACTCTGTCTGCTATGATTGGGAGAACTAAACTGGAAAACGTGATAGCAAATCCGTAACTCCAGCAGCAGTACACAGAGCAGGCTGTTAAACTGCCATGTTAGCTGAATGCATAAATGTCAACATTATTTTAGAATGATTTATTACATCCCTAACAGTCAAAATAAATAAATGTGACCCCATAGCCCAAAAACCATACATGGCTTTTTAAAATTAGGATTCTGCAGATGACATTTTCTATCAAGATGACATTTCAGACCTTTAAAAAATTTGGAATTTTGCAGATCTATAAAGTTCTCAGCATATATTTCAATTACTATGGAAGGATGGGTGGTCAAAAGAAAAATGCTATTAAGTAATTAAATAAAGGAAGGGAAGAAAAATGAATACGGAACATAATTCTGTGGCAATGGCCAGCATTGTCAAATATCTTTCTTCAATCTGACCACTGTGCTGACAGCATAAACATCGCTGCAGATGAACTTCTACTGACTGCAAATTGCAGAGGAAGAACAACTATGTAGGTTCATTATGCAAAACAAAAAATTATAACTGAACACATATTTAAATATTTATTTTTAACATTTATGAAATAGAGCATATTATTTATTGATTTTAAAGCTAAAATACAATAAAGGCTTCCACTGGCAGCAAAGTTTTTAGTGCTCAAATAGCTCACTTATGGTCATTATAAAAGTTATTGCCTTTCATAGTTTGCCACCTTTAACATAACATACCATTCATTTTAATAAATTGAATAAAAGATGGGAAATTTCCAGAACTATGAAAAAAAGATATTTGAAGGTATTCCAATAATATTTTGAAGTTCATTCCCTTCTGAACATAAGAACTTTAATTTTAATGCCGACATTCTTTATAATTTATAGACATGAAAGAGTACTTAAAAACTGCAATAACTACAAAGGGGGCAGACACATAAAATGGAGTAAAAACAGCCTCTTCAACAAAAGGTGTTGGGAGATCTAAACAACTACATGCAAAAAAATGAACCTCGATCACCAACTTACACCATACACAAAAATAAATTCAAGGTGGATGAAAGCCATAAAAATAAGTCATGACACCATAAAAGTCCTAGAGGAAAACATAGGCAGGAAGATCTCAGATATTCCACACAATAATATTTTCACCAATATGTCCCCTAGAGCAAGGGATATAAAAGAAAGAATAAACAAATGGGACCTCACCAAAATGAAAAGCTTCTGCATGGCTAAAGAAAACACCAGCAAAATGGAAAGGGAATAGGACTTCTGGCCAAGATGGAGGTGTAGGTGAAAATACTGTACCACCCTCTCACAACCTGATTAAGGACAACAAAGATTTACAAACAATAACACAACCAGAACACAGAACATTGAACTACGGAAGTCCAACAACCATTCAACCAGATCGGTAAGAGGGGCAGAGAGGAAACACAGCAGGAAAAGGCAGTGGCTGCCAGACCCGGGAGCCCCAGAGAGTGTAGGTGGTGCAGAGCTTGCAGACCCTAGATGCGGGGAGGAGACGAGCAAAGCACATAGGGAACACAGGGTGGTTGGCCGACCTCGGACGCACATTCACCTGCAGATAAACTAGGCAAGAGCAGGCAGTGAGATGGACTGCACAGCCCAGGGCCCCAGTGATGGGAAATAAAGCCTAAAAACACCTATTGAAAAGGTACTGGGAGAGGCTCCCAGCCTCACAGGAGAGGTGGTTGCGGAAAATCGCAGGGTCCTGGAGCATGCATAGGCCCACCCACCTGGGAACCAGTGCCAGGGGGCCCAGTTTGCTTGTGGGGGAAAACAGAGGGGACGCAAATCCCAGAGAATGTGGAACAGGCACCATTGTTCCCTCTCTGACCCCACCCCCAAAGACAGCATCACAACCTGGTGACTAGGTTGCCCCACCCTGGTAAACACCTAGGGCTCTGCCACTCATATGTAACAACAGGTGCCACCTGACCCCAAATGACTCAAACAGAAGAACAGATCAGAGCCACAGAGCCAATACTTTTAAGCAACCAAGAGATAGCCAACCTATCAGATGCACAGTTCAAAACACTGGGGATCAGGATGCTTACAGAATTGGTTGATTTTGGTCGCAAATTACATGACCAAATGAAGGCATTGATAAGTGAAATGAAGGAAAATGCACAGGGAACCAACAGTGATGGGAAGAAAACTGGGACTCAAATCAATGGAATGGACCAAAAGGAAGAAACAAACAACCAAACAGAAAAGAAGGAAGAAACAAGAATTCAAAGAAATGAGGAGAGGCTTAGGAACCTCCAGGACATCTTTAAACATTCCAACATCTGAATTACAGGAGTACCAGAAGGGGAAGGGGAAGAGCAACAAGTGGGAAACTTATTTGAACAAATAATAAAGGAGAACTTCCCCAATCTGGCAAACGATACAGACTTCCAGGAAGTCCAGGAAGCTCAGAGAGTCCCAAAGAAGGTGGATCCAAGGAGGAACACACCAAGGCACATCATAATTACATTAGCCAAGATTAAAATGAAGGAGAAAATTCTAGAAGCAGCAAGAGGTAAGTGGACAGTCACCTACAAAGGAGTTCCCATCAGACTGTCAGCTGATTTCTCAAAAGAGACCTTATGGACAAGAAGGGGCTGGAAAGAAGTATTCCAAGTCATGAAAGGCAAGGACCTACATCTAAGACTGCTCTATCCAACAAAGCTTTCATTTAGAATGGAAGGGCAAATAAAGCACTTCTCAGATAAGATCAAGTTCAAGGAGTTCATCATCACCAAGGCCTTATTATATGAAATGTTGAAGGGATTTATCTAAGAAAAAGAAGATAAAAAATATGAACAGAGAAAGGACAGCTAATTCACAGTTATTAACATCCACACCTAAAACAAAAGCAGACTAAGTGGTCACCAAAAACAGGAGCAGAGCCACAGAAATGGAGGTCACGTGGAAGGTTAGCAACAGGGCAGTGGGAGGAGGGTGTGGAGAGAAGGTACAAGAACAAGTAGCATAGATGGTGTAGAAAAAATAGACAGAGAGAGGGCAAGAGTAGTGTGGGAAATGTAGAAGCTAAAGAACTTATGATACATGGACATGAACTAAAGGAGGGAGTGTGGATGGGAGGGCATGTGCAGGGTGGAGGAGAATGAAGGGGGGTAAATGGGACAACTGTAATGGCATAATCAATAAAATATATTTAAAAAATGAAAACGGAACAAACTATATGGGAAAATATATTTGCAAATGATACCTCAGACAAGGGTTTGATCTCCAAAATATATAAAGAACTCACATGACTCTACTCCAGGAAGACATACTATCCAATTAAAAAATGGGTGAAGGTCTTGAACAGACACTTCTTCAAGAAGGACATACAGAGGGTTCAAAGACATATGAAAGGATGCTCAGCATCACTAGCCATCAGAGAGATGCAAATTAAAACCACAGTGACATGTCACTTCACACTGGTCAGAATGGCCATCATAAATGAATCAACAAAAAGCAAGTGTTGGAGAGGTTGTAGAGAACAGGGAACCTTAGTACTCTACTCTGTTGGTGGGAATACAGACTGGTGCAGCCACTGTGGAGAACAGTAGGAAATTTCCTCTGAAAACTATAAAGGGAACTGCCTTTTGACCCAGTGCTTCCACTGCTGGGACTATACCCTAAGAACTCTGAATCACCAATTCAAAAGAACCTATGCACCCCAATGTTCATAGCAGCACAATTTACAATAGCCAAGTGCTGGAAGCAACTTAAGTGACCACCAGTAAAGGAGTAATAAAAAAAAACCTATGGTACATTTTCACAAAAGAATATTACACAGCAGAAAGAAAGAAGGAGCTCCTATACTTCATGACATCGTGGATGGAACTAGAGAGCATTATGCTAAGTGAAATAAGCCAGGCAGTGAAAGACCAATACCATATGGTCTCACTTATAAGTGGAACCTAATCAATAAAACAAACAAGCAAGCAAAATATAACCAGAGACATTGAAATAAAGAACAAACTAACAGTAACCAGATAGGGAGGGCAGAGAGGGACTGGGGGAAAACAGGGGAAGAGCCATTAAGGAACATGTATAAAGGACATATGGACAAAGCCAAAGGGTGGGAGGATCTAGGCGGGATGGAGGTGGGGTGGGTGGGGCAGGGGTGGCATGGTGGGGTGAAAATGGAGACAACTGTACTTGAACAACAATAAAAAATAAAAATAATTAAAATAAATTGAAAAAACTGTAATATACTTGTTTTAGATTAATGAGAAGGGTCAGGTAAATAAAAAAATATTAATATAATTACACAAAGTCATCAGTGCTGGTATTGTCTATTACAGTTAAATATATGTAATACATATCTACTGTGTGCACATATGTGTATATACATTATATGTACATAATACATATAAGTGCATTGTGTCATATATTGTGTTTGTATCATTTTTTAAAATCAAAATACCATATTCAGGGTGTGCTTCTAAAATAAGAAATCCCAGTGAAATTGATTAGGTAATTTAGACTTTAAGTTAACAAACACCAAACTTAAATAACATAGGTCCTGCGTCTCTCTGTGGTAGTATACTATTAAGAAATTTTAAAAGAAGTTTTCAATTTAAGAAAATAAGGACAATTTAAAAAATAAAGGAATGGGCAAAAGATTTCAACAGACACTTCTACAATGGGAATAAAGATGTCAAATATACACATAAAAAAGAAAATAAGGAGAGATAAAAGCAAAGATGAAAATAAAAATAGATTTGATAATTTTGTGCATGCTTTCCAAACATAGTAGTTCACTTCATACACTTTTCATAGAATGCTTTTCACATTTTTCCTCTGTATGAAAAAAACACATAAGTCACTGTTTTAAAATGGAGTCTTAGAAACAATTTTCTTGAAATATTTTCTTATATATTTCTTTATAAAATCCCTTATTTTCCCAAGTGATGGTTTATAGTATCTTCTTTATTGCCCTGATGTGTAAAATAGACTTCACATTTTGAGGCCTATAAAAGATATTTGATGATTTATAATGATCCAAAGACCACCTCCCTCCAACCACCCTGTAACATTATAGCTCTCAGGTATTGAGAAAACCTATGACTACATTAATAGAAACTGCTTTTAATGTTTGAGATTACCATTAACAACAAAATATATGTCTTCACTAAAGGATGGGTATGTGATTTTCTGATGCTTTTTTTTGTTACTAAAAAATAAGGTATCCAAGTGTGGGGTAAAAAAGGATAATTATTTATTCTGAGAATTAAGGTGATAAGTAAATTATAGATTCTAATGCAATAATTTGGAAAAATCTATTCTTAAAATGATTAAAATATTGACTTAATGGGAAACCTAATTTGGAAAGGAACAGAGGTGAAACTAGAAGTACAGATATGCAAATGGCTCCAATACATGAAGTTAAGAATTTTATACTGAATTTCCAATTCAGTTTCTTCAGTTGTATAAATTTGGGTGGAGTATATTTAAAGAAAAACAAAGTCTCTAAGCTAGTTAAGTACACACTTATAAAGTGAAATACATTTTTGGTGACTTAATCAAACACCCAATCTAACAATCTGGGCAGGTCTGCTCCCAGCTTGAAAATGAGCTCTATCCAAGTCATGGAAACCAAACTTTTCTGAGGTGGAATATTCACATGTTTTCCTTCATGAAGAACAGAGATGATAAGCATAGCCTTTGGAATTCCGTATGATTTCACAGTCCAATATTCCTTGCCACAATTCTTAAGATGGATTTTCTGCCCTGAACATTAGAGTAACATGAGGCCCTTATATGCTAATGTTTCACTATTGCTGCCCTGGAAGCTGAAATCCTTCCTTGAATCTTCATCCATCACAGGTACGCCATTTGTCATTTCAGATTCAAGAATAAGACTTTCACTTCTGATTGTTAGTCACTTCAAAATTCCTTTGATTATACCTTGTCCATTAGCTTGGACAACCTAAAACTTTTCTTCATTGGTGACATTTGCCAGAAGTTTTAGTCACTTGTCCCTTTGGATATCATCTCAGCTAGGCAGACTCAGGTTTCTTGGGTAGCATCTAGAGCTGAATAGACTTTCACAGTCTGGATAACTTGACCCAAATGGCTACTGATGCCTGAGTCGTCCCATCCTATTGACTATCCCTTGATAATTCCCAAATTCCACTGACACAGTTAAAAAATATTTATGGATAGCTTTATGCACCAAGCACTTTTGTAGGTCCTGAGCATATAGAAAGGAGCTTGAAAGAAATATATGGTGACTGAAGGAGAGTAGACTTTGGGTGGTGAGCACACAATGCAGTAGGCAGTTAATATATTATAAAACCATGCACCTGAAACTTATATAATGTTATTAACCAATGTTAATTTAAGAGATTTAATTTTTTTAAAAAAGAATCTCTGCTTTCAAGAAGCTTAACTCTCAGAAGGACCAGCTAATGTTTCCACACTTGCTCTTTCCTTAGCCTGTTTAAAGAGTGGATATTTACCTTGAGGTTTCTTATTTACTTACACTCTGTTACATTTCAAAATGATAGATATGCTTGCCTTATTCCTTACTTTAAAGGTTTTTCTCTAAGGCTTCATAAATAGAAAAAAATGCCAAGTAAAATTTCATATTATTGCTGTCAAATTGTCAATATATTTATTTCTCTTGTTGGAGGAAATGTGAATACATATTCCTTAAGTTATAATTTTCCTACAGAATACCTGTCACATAGATCTTTTATCAAGATTATATTAGGATTCTGTTTTGGCAAATCAGTTTTACTTTCTGCAAAAAGCTATCATGAAACATAGTTTAGATATGTGGCTTTCTTGTGAATTTTTGTATTTATATCAGTCATAGTTACTTATGCATGTTGTAGAGAGCATTCTACAGAGCGCGTTCTACAAAACACTGCAGCTGCTACACACTGTGTGCAAAGGAGTTTTCATAGGCTAGTGAGACTTTTTATTTTACTATATATTTCCCTCTTGGATACATATACTTCCCTCTTAGATATTAACAATGAAGATAAAAACACTAAACATTCTCAGTACTCCTGTAGGAAAAAACAGTCTAACTTTATTTAACATGACATTTCCCAAACTTATTTAGCTATGACATCTTTAAAAAAAAAGATGCATACTACTCTTTAGAACATGTTAAACACTTGAAATCATATTGATTGTTTTGTTTGTCTACTATCATGCGAAAGTAAATCCTGTGAGAAAGGGGACCCTTGGGCACCAATAGCACACAGTAGGCACTCTCTATATAGGCCCAAATGAGTGAATAAAATATTGCTTTGGATATTTGTTAAAATATTGTTATTTGGAGTTGTACTCAGAAATGTTTGGCTAAAGGTTCTGTGTATGGCTTAAAAGAGCTGAACTTTTCAGATAAACTGAGAAAAAGATCCCTTTATTGTCACCTCACCCATTTGGCTTTTTGGTTCTAAGCTCAATTTCCATGTAGGTTGGGTTAGATTGTTCCATTCTACAAGGTACCTAAATTCTTTAATTCTGACCCATTTCATTACCATCAGACTCCTCATAAATGCCTACAATTGATCTGTAGGGAAATGGAGATAAAGACACCACTGATTCCATGACAAACTTTTACTTCTGTTGCAAAACAAACAAATACATTTCCACCGCAAAGGAAAAAGATCAGCAAACCAAACAACCAACCATCAAATATTCTGCATCAAAATATATTTAATTAGGGGTAGGTGGAGGAATGGAGACAGAACCACCCTCCACACAAAGGCAGATTATTCTGTGATTCATATTCATTTAAGAAATAATCAGACAATTTTAAAAAACTACTACTAATAAAAGGAAACATTAAACTTTCAATTATTAGTTTGAATTATAAATACATTCCATTTTGGGAAAACAGCATTCATCAGAAAAATGTATTCATACTGCCTTTTTTAAAATGTGTTACAAGTTTAGTTTTGAGATATGTTATGAATCCCATTTCAAAAGGGAAAATCCAGGGGCATGAATATATTTATTTAAAAAATAAAAAAATGAAATTCATAGAACAAAGACAAAAATATATACCTGAATATGTTTCTTGTTTGATTAATTATTCAACAGTAACAGTTTTTGTGGTAGAAATGTTTTCCATTCAGTAATTTTAAATCAATTCTACAGTGATAAAAAATGTGGCAAATGTAAGGAAGCACTGATATTACTTTTTAAATATTGCTATAACTTGGTATAAGTGTAATTTAAATAGTGCATGAAAATAAATGGCAGTTTTCGGTATTATATTATATTGTTCCTATAAAATTTGAGTCTGAGTCATAAATCACAGCTTTTGAATCAAATACTTACGTGCAATGATGCATTTCTAACAAATAAGCTATTTTAACTATAAAAAACCCACTCGCAGGCAGGATTTTGTAATCAAAGTTTCTCAGCTGCTCACCTTAAATTAAAACTTGAGTTTAGGTGAGGGCAAAGTGAAGAAATCATCATTACCTCAGGTTTTATTTTAACCAAGTCACCTTCGGAATTCAATCAAAGTCAGGAATTTATTTTTTAGTCTAAACCACCAGCAATTCCTATAATAATTGGGACTATTTAATTTGGTTTAATAAATATTTTGAAGACTCAAAATGTGCACCAAATGCAGAGTAGAATGAGAGATGAGTAAGATTAATCTTTGTAGTTAAAGAGATTCGAAATCTAGAAATAGATAACAATCAAGTATATAAATAGCCTTATATTCAAATCATACTACTCCAAAATTAAGATAGAAGCAGAGAGAGATAACATACAGAGTTTTTTAAGAGATATTTTTATTTTATTGTTTTCAAGATTTTTTAAATTGTTGTTCAAGTAAAGTCGTCTCCTCCCTGCCCCCCCCACACACACAATTCCCCCAACCCCAGCCACATGTACCATGTTCATGGATTGGAAGAATTAACATCAGCAAAATGTCCATACTACCCAAAGCAATTTATAGATTCAATGCAACCCCTATTAAAATACCAATGACATATTTCACAGATAAAGAACAAACATTTCAATATTTTTACAGAACTATAAACAACCAAAATAGCCACAGCAATTTTGAGAAAGAAGAACAAAGTAGGAGGAGGTATCGCAATACCTGATAATCAAACTGTACTACAAGGCTGCCGTAATCAAAACAGGCTGGTACTGGCATAAAAACAGACACATAAATCAACTGAACAGAGCCCATTAATAAATCCAAGTGTCTATGGTCAATTAATATTCAACAAAGAGGCAGAAGGATAAAATACAGTAAAAATGTATTTTACTTCAACTAATGGTTTTGGGAGAGCTGGACAGCTACATGCAAAAAAATGAACCTTGATCACCAACTTACACCATGTATGAAAATAAACTGAAGATGGATAAAAGACTTAAACATAACAGAGACACAGGGAGGGAAATCTCAGATATTCCACAGAGCAATATTTTCACCAATATGTCCTCTAGAGCAAGGGACATAAAGGAAAGAATAAACAAATGGGGCTTCATCAAAACATACAGTTTTAAGGAAGGTAGGATTCATTAGGTAGAGGTGAGCAAGAAGGCACTCTGTGGAGCAGCTAGAGTATGGCCAAATTGGTCAGAGAAATAAAATTATTCATAGTAACTAGAAATAGTCCAATTGCAGTACAGTGTAATGGCTTGAATAATAAACTCACCTCAAAAGGAGAATAGAAAGAGAATTGGAGTAAAATTGTCTTTCTTGCCTTCTAAAGTGAGGAACTTGAACTCAGGCAAACAGCCACTGCGGTCCATTGAAAGGCCCTGAACAGAGGAGAGACTGAACCCATGTCATGTCATAGAAAGAATAATAAGATGGTTATTAGGCTATTTGAGATAGAGGGAAAGAAGATAGAAAATTGGCTTAATGGCCAATGCAATAATCCAGAGAAGAGTTGAGCAGAGCACAAACTATGATAGTGGCATGGAAATAGAGACAAAAAGACAGATGCTGAAAACTTCTTAGAACTTAGAGCTTAGAGACCTGACTGTGGATTGCATACAGAAAGGGAAAGAGAGAGAGAGAGAGAGAGAGAGAGAGAGAGAGAGAGAGAGAGAGAGAGAGAGAAGCTAGATATAATATTTTAAATTTGGATGTATATTGTAGTAATATTAACCAAATATGCAAGTCAAATATATGAATTTATCCTCAGAAATAACATAATAAGTTAGGTTTTGAATATCTTAAGTTTGGCGTGCTAATGATATTTGATAAAGAAGGCCATACGTAATTACAGACTGGGTGAACAGGTAAAAGTGGAGGTACCTACTTAAAAGTGATAGTTGTAATCTCTGGAATAGATGAGACAGCATAACCAAACAGACAAAGATGAAAGTTTTTGAATGTTCATATTTGATGGAACAGAGACAGGAGCAGGAAAAGGAGGCTGTAAATGAGAAGGAAAATGGCAATAAAAATTAAATCCCTATAATTTAACAGGAAATATGTTAGATCTACAATGTTATTACTGAAAGATATAAATAATATTGATGAAAATTTTAAAAACGTAACTATAGAAATATGTCCTGTTCCTGGGTGGTAAGACTGAATATTTAGAGAATGTTTAAAGATGTCTAATTTACTGAAATTACTGTTCATATTACATGCAGTGCTGATGAAAATACCAAAAGGACTTTTCTTGCTATTTGATAAAGTTATGAAGTCAAAACATAACATCAAGCTTTGTGCAGCAGCAGCATCACAGCCAATGAGGTATATCTGAGGAATGATTATTGCTAACTGAAAAAAAAAACATATCACCAAGATAATCTAGAGAAAACACTGCCAGTTTTAAATGCAATTAAAGTGTGAATTTTCTAATAAGGAAACAAAATGAGTCACAGAAAGAAAAGGATTGGAGAGGATTAGACCAAAGGCCCTTCTAGCAGTGAAAGAATGCCAAGTTACCCAGGAAGAGTATGATTAGCTTATCAGGTCATCGAAAACAGGCAATTTAAAGTAAATGCTAAGCCATTTCTCATAAACCTTTAGAGTCTTTAAGATTTATATTGTTTTCAGTTATATCAGTTTTTTTCTAGGGAAGCCAAGATTCTAAGTGGAGTGTGTTAGAATCTACAATCTACATTCTAAGAGGAGTTGGGGAAAATCTCTCACCCATTGGGTTTTTTTGTGAAGATCAAATGAAATAATACATGTAAAGTGCTTAGCACAGTGCTTGGCACATAGTAAGTACTCACTATATCACTAGCTATTATTATGTGGCATATCACCTCCAATTTTCAGTTGAGGTATTCAAAACTCTGATAATGTACACAACTTGAACAGGAGGTGGCAGAATAAGAATATCCAGAAATTCCCTGAAGTCATCAGGCTATTTTTAAACACTAATAAGGTTTTGGCCCTCTTTAACTATGCCCAACTTCTGGACTGGGCAGACAGAGCAGGAGTTCAAGTAAAGGAAAAATAGAATTTGAATATCTCATTGCTCTTTTCCTCTAGGTTCTTTTAGGTCATGTGGTCCAGCTATAATTTATGACCCGCTTGAAAGTGAAAATGGTGCCTTGCATTTAGTTATAATTCTCTAAAATGGAAATATAAAATCCATATTATTGTTCTATTCTTCCCTTCTAAGCTATAAAGTCTATGAGCACATCTAAAATATTTCTTTCAAAACATAACATCAAGACAATCTCTTACAGGAAATATTGGTAGGTATGTGCTTTTTAAAAATAAAAGCAGCATTCTCTCTTTTCCTTCTATGTTAAATGTTAATTATTTAAACTACATAATCAAGTAACATCGGAAAGTAAGCAATTAAAATAAAGTATAAAATGGCTCCTAAAAGTTTAGTTTCTCTCCAGTTAAGAGTCATATACTAGGTAATGGAGTTTTAAGCAGATCTTCCACCAGAGGGCTTCTGCTCTGGTTACAACTCTCTGGAGGATTCCAGTGTGATGAATATGGATCCTTAGTTTACCATCCGCCTGCCATTCAAGAGGGCTCAGGAAAGAGGGCAGCGGAGGGGCCAAAGCTCTCCCATTCTACCATGGAGCAAAAGCCTGGGATGCTGTGGTGGACAGTTGGCTATTGTTAATTACCCAAAGTAGAGCTTTATTATTTCTCAAATGTAAGTAAATAAATAAATGTTCAGTTCATACAAAGTCTCATTATAATTATTCCTTCTAACTACAATGCACTGAGAAACACATTGGTCTGATAAAAAAAGATGAATTCTTTATTTTTGGAATCAGGTACCTACCTTAAAAGTCCCCAGCTCTTAAAATTATGCAGCCTAAAAACTGAGGTTGCAGTGGATGGTCACAGGCCAACCAGTTTAAATAGGGTGGCTAGTTCCAGTCACACAAGGTCCATACCCGTCAATGGATGAATGAGTGGGATGGAACTTAATATGCACTCTGCCATACTGTTTTCATATGTCAGCATACAAGTCACAACCTTGAGTTGCCCCCAGCCCATAGATTGTCTAACATACACCAAAGGAATGTAAAACATTACACTCTAGCAGCTGATTTTCTTAATGATAAAAGTATTGGATGTATTGTTCTGAAGTCAAAATATAATGTAAATGTAGCAGCATATGTATGTTCCCCCAGTGTCTATCACTTAATTTTAATTATGTTGCTCTTTATCTTAAAAAGAATTCAGCACTCAGCTCCTTTTTAAAATATATTTTATCATTTATGCTCCTACAGTTTTCCTATTTTCCCTCCTTTGACCCCTTCGACCCATCCTACCCCCCACAGTCAATCCCCACACCATTGTCCATGTCTATGGGTCCTTCATACATGTTCTTTGACTAATCCCTTCCCCTTCTTTCAGCCAGCCCCCTCCCCATCCCCTCTTACTGCTGTCAGTCTGTAATCTGCTACAAGACTTTAGAAGAATTTGTGATGTTTTTGCTTTCTGAGAAGTTCATTGATAAGCATTATATTAAAAATTCACTTTAGTGGTTGTTTTTGGTTTACAAAAAATCTAAATCTAAACTTGTTACATAAAATGTAGGAAATTAAAAAAATACAGTACAGAAAAGTTACCCATAACTGATAAATAGCTGTCAATCATTGTTGCCATTTTTATGTATTTACCTCTCAGTCTTTTTTCTGTGAATATTATATATATAGACATATGTGTGTGTATATATGAGATTATACTGTAATAGTCATTTGTCAATTTTTTATTTTATAGTGAGATTTTTTCTATGCCAAAATTTTTATAAATAAAAATTTATTTTTAATAACTAAAATTTAAAAAGTATTTAGTATAAACTCCCTCTGCCCAATACCTTGAGTTACACACAAAATAAGTGCAGGAATACTTTGCTACTTTTTATGACTTTGTAAAGCATCTCTGCCTCTATCTTTAGAAAGCTCTTAGTGTTAAAGAGATCAACTTTTTATTCAGCCTACTTTCTATATAGCTTCCACCCTTTGATCTTAGTTTTGCCCTGTGGAAATTACACAGATAACTCTGATCCCTTTTGCACACAACAATATCATGACTGTACCCACCATATATATTTCTTACTTTGGTTTAAGTATGTCTAGCCTCTCAGGGGAAAAGGTTGGGATTTAAAACTTTATACCTAGAACATTATTGTTTCTATTAACAAACAATGTAGTGATATTCATAGATAAAGCAAAAAGTTCAGGAAATCTTACTTCTCTGAGCCATTCTTTGAATATATATCAAGTAGCTTAAAAATTTCACCTACAAAGAAAGAATTAAACAAACTTAATAAATAATTGATTAAAGGGTAAGATGGAGGACATAGCTAAGTAAACTGGCAATTTTAATAAAGTCAGCAACTGAGATAAAACAAGAAAGTAATAATGGGAAAGAGAAGTCATAATTTAAATTATATATCTTTTCTAGACAAAATTACCATCCACAATTCTCAGCGTCACCTCACAGATCAAGCTCAGTCTAAGCTGACACCTGAGTAGGACAAGAATGTGCTTAGAATTTATTTTAATGCCTGTGTTTTTTTTTTTTAATATCCACACTGCTTACCACTTCCAGATGAATCTTCCTAAAACATTTTTCAATCACTTAATTCTCCAGTTTAGAATAAATAAAGCAACCTATGGAAAACAGTAAAAAATTTTAATCTAAACTAAAAACAGAGAGATTTTTAAATAAACTAATTTGTGATAAATATCAAAGCTACTTAGTTATAAAGAGAAATCTAAAAATAGGTGAACATGTGTTTAAAATATGTGTCAAATTATTTTTAAAATATGGTAGGGTTTTAAAACAATAATTTTAAAATAATTGAAATTCTAAACATACATATATACCAAAACATAGAAAGGGAAAAAGTATGCAAAATTCTTCCTCTCACATATAGCACAGCTATGATACCATTTTTT
>PVKM010019048.1:0-24541 GCA_004027735.1 Carollia perspicillata | reverse complement strand
GTATGAGGGGCGGAGCCGTAGGTGTTCACCAGGGTGGGGCAGCCTAGTCGCCAAGTTGTGACGCCGTCTGTGGGGCGGGGTCAGAGAGGGAACAATGGCACCTGTTCACGCTCTCTCAAGTTTGCATCCCCTCTGCTGCCTCCCACAAGCAAACTGGGCCCTCCTGGCGCTGGTTCCCAGGTGGGAGGGCCTATGCACACTCCGGGACCTTGCGGGTCTCCCCGGTGACCTCTTCTGTGAGGCTGGGAGCCTCTCCCGGCACCTTTTCAATTGGTGTTTTTAGGCTTTATTGCCTGTCACTGGGGCCCTGCGCTGTGTGGTCCGTCTCACTGCCCGCTCTTGCCTAGTTTATCTGCACGTGAATGTGTGTCCATGGTTAGCCAACTGCCGTGCGTGCCCTACGTGCTCTGCTCGTCTCCTCCCCACATCTGGGGTCTGCAAGCTCCATGCCACCTACGCCACCTGGCGCTCCCAAGCCTGGCAGCCACCACGTTTTCCTGCCGCTTTCCCTCTCCACCGGCTGCCGACTCTGCCCCTCTTACCGGTCTGGTTGAATGGTTGTCGGACTTCCGTAGTTCAATTTTCTGTGTTCTGGTTGTGTTATTGTTTATAAATATTTGTTGTCCTTAATCTTGGTTGTGAGAGGAGGTACAGTGTTTCCACCTACGCCTCCATCTTGGCCGAAAGTCTATATGCAGTATTTCTTTATAATAAAAGACTGAGAAGGATTTAACATTCTCCTGACTTTGGGTAACATAACTTTAAATTTTTTTGGCTTTCAGCCTTACAACAGTGTAATGTACTATGCTTTTTAAAATTCAGTTGTTATTTCATGAATCCACCAAATTAGGTGCTTTTCTTTCTTTTCCATAGTGTCATCATCAACCACAATAGGTCTTACTTTAGCACTTTCTGTAGTGGCATCACATAAACCGGCAAATTTTTTCTTCCTTCTTCTGGATGTACTATGTTGCTAATTCAATAAATTGAAGTCACAATCAATAGCACTATAACTCATGCCTAAATGGAGCTTATCTAACACAAGCATTTTCTCTGTAATGCACATCACAGCATTTTTCCTGTGTCAGTTACTGACCTCTGCTCACTCCCTCATATTCACTGAGGAATGTGGCACTTCAATTTCTTCTTCTCCACTCAACATTTTTCCATTATTTTAAGTGACTTCAAGTTCCATGTTTTTATTCATTCAACACTCCAGCCTCTCATTCCCTTGATCATCATATCTCCAATGACCGTCTTCCATGGTCATACTTTGAAATTTGTGATCACCTAGAATTCTTTACCCTTGAAACAAGGAACTTTAGTCTACTACTATCTCTCCAACTCATTCTCTTATTCTCACTTCATCAACTTTTCAACCTTATCAAGACCTCCTTGATCCCTCCACTCTTCTCCCAGTGTGGCTTCCTATTTCCTTATTTAATCTATAACTTATAATCAATTGTTTCAACCTCTCTGATCAAGATTCTCATCAAAACTTGTCCTCAAGGCAGCTCTGAATCCACCCAAGTGTTACCAAGCTCAAGGAGCTCACAGCTTGGGGTATTCTATTCAAGAATGAGACATGGTTGTCATTAGGTAGTTTTATTTACTTGCAGTAAGTAAAGGAGACAGGGCATTCATATTCCAAAGCTCTGTCTCCCCAGAGGCTTAGCCATTGCATACACTATTTGGTTAATTACATGTTGATTTCTCCCCTCCCCCCCCCCGCCAAGTTGACTAATCTTACCCAGATTTTTTTAATTACAAGTAAATGGCTAAACTTAGCTGGTTGGGTTCTCGTCAAATTTATCTTGTTACAGCTAGCTGCATCTGCAAAATACTGTCCTACATTTTAACATTTAGCAAGACTACCATTTAATAACTGCCCAGACCTTGGGATGCTTGTCCTATCTAATAACCACCCCCCTGATATTTTTCACTCATTCTCCAGGTAATGATGATGAGGATAATACTTCTGTAATTACTTCCTGCTGAACATGGATGGAGTACATCTTTAAGTTAGAGGAGTGAAATTCTCTGGCTACCTGACATATGAAAGTCTTGGGATCCGCTAGATTCTGGGATTCCTGAAAACAGGAGTGACATAGCAGCTTGTGGTCATACAGGGGTTCAGATGAGTACTGTAGATCTGGTTCCTTGTTCTCACTAGCTGGTATAGCTGGCTTCACTCAAGAGATGTATTCTAGAAGCTGCATCTTGTAGTTTAAAGAAGAATGATTTTGCTAATAACACCAAATGAGGACCTGTACATATAGGGTTCAGTTGATCTTACAGGGATCTTGATTTCCATGTTTTTAAATATGCCCAGTTCCCTGGAGTAATGGGTGTAGTTTAGTATCTGTTGGTGTGGGTAAAATCACATTAGCATATTAAGTTTTCAGTTACATTTCCTAATTGTATACCAAAAATCAGAAGTAAGATTATAGCTGTGAGGAGTCCTAGGAATGGGAGAAACCAACTTATGTTGGGGAGGGCCAATTTTACTGAGTTCTTCCTGCCAACCCTCCAATAGCCCCCATGATTAAAACCCCTCCAGTAAATTTAAGTCCTATTCCTCTTTTTTCTTTATTTATAAGTAAGTGAGATACAGGCCTTGATTAGGGTGCTTCAGCAAAGACAGAAATAGTATCCTACATTGAGGCTGCTTAGGCCCAGTCCAAAGGTTATTTTGCCCTCTTTTTAACATTATGTGAGAGGCAGTGCCTCTGGTATGGCAGCTCCAGTTCCATTTTACAGTGGCTTCATTTATATTATTGTTTATATTTTACCTCTTTTCATCAAGATCTTTACTTGAAAGAATTGCTGATTAATTATCAGAAAGCAGCATCAGTTATTCACCTAACCAAAGTGACAAAGATTTTGCAAATACAGAAAGTCAAATAGTTGTTAAAGCTTAAACTTTAATTTTAGTGACAACTAAAAGTCTAATTTGTGAGTCACTTTGTAACCTCTAGAAATATAGTTTCTTTGACTGAAAGATATATTTTATAATTTTTAGAAATGTATTTCCTTAATATGGCATAATATATTTTTATTCAGAGACCCAAACATGTTTAGTTTCTATATATTAAAAAGCCAAAAGTACCCCTGGCTGATATGACTCAGTTGGTTGGGGTATCATCCTGTACACCAAAAGGTAGGGGGTTTGATTTCAAGTTAGGGCATATACTTAGGTTGCCAGTTCGATCCCTGGGTATATATGGGAGGCAACCAATTGTTGTTTCTCTCTCACATTGATGTTTCTCTCTTTCTCTCTCTCCCTTTCTCTCTAAAATAAATAAACATATTACAAAAAATTTTTGAGCTAAAAGTATGTAACAGAGATAAATAGTCATGAACTTATATTTGTTAACCCAGATAAAATCCAAAAATCTTAAATCAGTTTGCACATTAACTAATTTACTAGACCATGTGATCCTGAAAAGCATTTCTTATATTTCTTAGTTTATGTAAATACTTAATTTCTTTAAGTCAAATAAACACAGCTCTTTTTATAAGAAAAAAATTAATAATTTCTTCTGGAGGTAGACAAATGTACACATATACAAACAGACAAAACCAGAGACCTGAAATTTTCACTTAAAAATTTCCTTAGCCATGAGACAGGTATGGAAAAAAGCATTAATTTAAAACAGTTGGAATAAGTTAAGTCTATTTGCTAATCAAATCTAGTGGCCAGCTCCAAATCAAGGTAAAACAAGTTTCAAGTGTTATGGGCAAAGGGGTTCGTGCACCCTCCTCAAGATAAAAATCAAGAGATGAAACACTTTCAAATAAGAGGTTTACTGAAAACAAGATGGAGGGAACAGAAAGAGAAGGATCTTCATGCTCCTTCACTAGCATACACTAATGAAGAATATGGCTCTTTGAACTGCTGCAGGGATGTGGGGAGGTTCTGGCTTATATAGGGCTAGGTTCTTCAGGCAGGCACAGAATTGATCATGGAGGTGCAGAGTTGAATTCTTTGCTTTCCTGGTTCCTGTGGTGGGCTGGTATAGACCAGTGCAGATACAGAGTGGAACTGTTTGGGGAGTGTCTGAAGAGAAATTTTAAGTGAGGAGAGGCTTAAAACATATCTGAAGAGCATTCCCATCCATTTAAGAGAGGCTCAGCCTATCTCGTTCCTCCCTGAAAGATTTTTTCCTCCTTAATCTTAAGGGATAAGGGCTGGAGGTATCTTTTTATTTTTTTAAGATTTTATGTACTTCTAGAGAGAAGGGAAAGGAGGGGGAAAAAGTGAAACACTGATGTGTGGTTGCTTCTTGCGTACTCCCTACTGGGGACCTAGCCCACAACCCCGGTATGTGCCCTGTGGTTCGCAGGCCAGCACTCAATCCACTGCACCACACCAGCCAGGGCTGGGGTATCTTCTAAAATTACTTCCTGCTAAGGAGTGCAGGTAGTCCTAAATCCAGGAAGAATGAAAATCTCTTGCTGCTAAGTCAAAGGACTTAATAAGGACCAGCCTCTGACAGTTCAGTGGCGGTTTGGGGGAGGGCTGGCTGTAAGTCTTGCCATAACTATAAGCTTCATGTGAAACTGTTTCAACCTGGAGTATACAAACTTGACAGGTAGGTTAAAAGATATGGTCCAAAGATAAATATGAAGACCAGGACAAAAAGTGAGTCAAGGAAAGGCAGAAACCGGATGAAGGTAGGAAAGGAACTTTTAATAGTATCCCAGGTAATGTTAGGATCTGTTACCTATGTAGCTATGAGGCTTATTCATATTTCATTTGGATAGTGGTTTCAACCTTATCTGAATTATCAACATAGATGCAGCATCTCTTATTAATGATAGTACAGACTCTACCCTGTTTGGCTAGAAGATAGTCAAAGAGCTAGCCTGTTATCTAGAACTACATTAGCCAAAGAGTCAAGTGACCCTTGAATCCCCTGTAAGTCTTCTCCTGTGTTGGTGGCAAGTTCTTCTAGCAGCAGTGTCCAACCCATGGTCCGCAGGCTGCATGCTGCCCAGGATGGCTATGGATGTGACCCAACACAAAACTGTCAATTTACTTAAAACCTTTTTTTTGCTCATCAGATTTTGTTAGTGTTTGTGTATTTAATGTGTGGCCCAGAGATGCCAAAAGGTTGGACATCCCTGGGGTTTGGTTAAGGTTTATGAGCATGGTCTCATGGTAGGAAAATCCACCCTATGAAACAGCCAGTCCTATGGCTGCCACAATACCCACCAGTAGTCCTAGTGCCCTCTTACTTCAGGCCAGTTGAGTTATATTAACAAGTATTCTCAGTGAAAGTAAGCTGGGTTAAGGCCCATTCACCCATAGTTAGGTGATTTGAAATGCAACTGGAAGGTAATTCTGAGGTCTTTACTTAGGCCTTTCAGGAGGTGGGAGAGCACATTTTGGTTTAAGGGGTGTAAACTGGAAAAGAAGTACAAAGCCCATGATGACAACAGCCCTGCTACGCATTAACTTATCTTTAGTGAGGCTCCTGATTAAAAAAAAATATATCCTCACCAACGACACTTTTTTCATTGCTTTTAGAGAGAGGAAGGGATAGAGGGAGAGAGACAGAAACAGTGATGTAAGAGAAAAACATCGATTGGTTGCCTCCTATATATGCCCAGACCCAGGATCATAGGTACCCAGACTAAGGATCAAACCCGCAACCTAGGTTTGTTCCAACTGGGAATAGAAGCTGCAGCCCTTTAGGCATGGGACAATGCTCCAACCAACTGAGCCACACCAGCAAAGGTGAGGCTCTTACTATTTGAAGAGGAATCTGAGATCTATGACTGGCTCACAGGAATACAGGGGTTCTCCTTCCTTGGTATCTTTTTGTGTTTCTTCAATGGCCTCCAGATCTGACTTGGATTGCCAGGGTGCATTCCTCCAACCAGGTAACCTGTTGTGATGATTTTCCTAAAGTCTACATTATGTCTTCTAGCCATAGTCTGTAATCGCAAGGCAAAAAAAAAAAAAAAAAGTTTTAGTTTTCAATAATTCCAAGGCAAATAATGGGAGAGAAATAAAACAGTAGTTTAGAAGGTTGTAGCCAAACATTTTCACTAGAAAAAATCAGGATCTAGTGTAGTCCACATGTAAAAATAAATAAATAAAAACTTGAAAGAGCACTGTCTGGTGTAGCTCAGTGTATTGAGTGCTGGCCTGAGAACCAAAGGATCACTGGTTGGATTCCTAGTCGGGGCACATGCCTAGGTTGCAGGCCAGGTCCCCAGTAGGGGGCATGCAAGAGGCAATCACACATTGATGTTTATCTCCCTCTCTTCCTCTCTTCCTTACCTTCTCTCTAAAAATAAATAAATAAAATCTTTAAAATAAACTTTAAAGATAATTATCTAGACCAGAATCTAATATCTACAATTATGTGTTATGATTTCTATTGAAACCACTTTTTTACTCCAAAATCATCTGCATTTTACCAAAGATAGCCAAGATCAATTCAATGTATACACCTAGTTTCAATAAATTTGGCCTTTTATTTGCAAAAGTAGAACAATAACAGTAATTGATCATACAGTTTGCTTTTAAATCTGCTTTGCCAGAATCTCCTAAGGAATGTCCAGATTGAACTATAATTAGCCTCCCAGAAGGAGCCAAGCCACATAGTTGCCATCAGCATTTGCCTGCAATACCTATCCATTTGGTGAATTCCTTTGGTTCTCTAGGTTTCCTAAATTGTTTTGAGGTTCCTTCTTTGCCATCTTCCAGGAAAGCAACCTTCTTTCTTTACCTGGAAAGATTGCTGTGAACCAAGTAAGTAAGGTACCAGGTCGTTTCTCCATGGGGCTTTTATTGGTTTCCAAAGTCCATCTTAATTGCTTAAAACTTTGTGGTTACATCTAGAGTCTACATGTATGTCTCTCTCAAACATGACATTCCAATCAAAGTCTTGGTAATAAACCAATTTCCAATTGTGTCATGTTATAAAAAGGACATTTTCTTCTTGAACTTATGAAAACAGACACATTGCCATGAAAATAATAATACTCTATTTAGAGTTTCCAGTGTCTGGAGGAGTGAATGGAAGAAAAAATAAATGCCTCTATACTACTTACAAAGTTGTAAAGAAGGAAAATCCCTTATATCTAGAAAACAAAATACTTTAAATATCAGCAATTTAAATAAAACATCATAAAATTGTAACCTTTGTCATCAGTTCATTAAGTCCTGTGTAATTCAACTTGTTTTGCTTGAATCCAGTTTTTCCATTAGTTCTCTCAACCTCACTTGCAAAGTGGGGGTGATAAGTTCAGTCATAATTCCAAGAAATTTGCAAGGCTGTCCATTAAGGTTCATAAGAGTTTCTCAGTAATGTGGGTATGCCAATAACTACAGGTTTTGGAAGGTATACCCTAAGTAGGAAACAGATTTTCTAACAATTTCTTTGCCATTGTGAGGGCATCAGCCATGTGGCAGAGGAAAGTTTCAACTCATCCACGAAAACATACACTCAACAACAAGAACATAATGATAACCTATACTATGTTGCAATTGAATAAAGTACATCTTACATGTATTATGGTGGATGAAGGCAGGCAAAAACTGAAAAAATGCCAAGGAGTCCAAAAGAACCAAGGGGCCATCTTGGGTTTTTCCATAGGCCAGACTATTCATTTAATTTACAGTCATTTTAATTTCTCTGATTCAGGTGTAGATTGTCGCCATCTTTACAAGGACATCAGGATGACAATAGCCTGGCAATGATGAGTCATTTTTTATTTCCTTTTTAAAAAATTTATTTTATTGTTGTTCAAGTACAATTGTCTGCCTTTTCCCCCCACTACTCCCCTGCCAACCCCAGTCATCCCCCCTCCTTCCCCTGATTCCACCCCTCCTTGATTTTGTCCATGTGTCTTTTATAGTTGTTCCTGAAAATCCTTCCCCCTTTTCCCCCCATTATACCCTCCCACCTCCCCTCTGCTTACTGTCACTTTTTTCTTAATTTCAATGTCTCTGGTTATACTTTGCTTGCTTGTGTGTTTTGTTGATAGGTTCCACTAAAAGTTGAGATCATATGGTATCTGTCTTTCACTGCCTGGCTGATTTTACTTAGCATATGCTCCCCAGTTCCACCCATGCTGTCTCAAAGGGTAACAGCTCCTTTCTTCTTTCTGCTTCATAGTATTCCATTGTGTAAATGTACCATAGTTTTTTGATCCACTCATTTACTGATGGGTACTTAGGATGCTTCCAGCACTTGGCTATTGTAAATTGTGCTGCTATGAACATTGGGGTGCATAGGTTCTTTTGGATTGGTGTTTCAGGGTTCCTTTTTAGAGTACATTTTATTGATTATGCTATTGCAGTTTTCCCAATTTTCCCCCCCTTTATTCCCCATCCACCCTGCACCCCCCAACACTCCAGCATTCCTCCCACCTTAGTTCATGTCCATGGGTTGTACATATAAGTTCTCTGAGTTGTCTGTTTCCTATACCATTTCTGACCTCTCCCCATCTATTTTATGCCTATCAATTATGCTTCTTCTTCCCTGTACCTTTTTCCCTGTATTCCTCTCTTCCCCCTCCCCACTGAAAACCCTCCACATGATGTCCATTTCTCTGATTCTGTTCCTGTTCTAGTTGTTTGCTTAGTTTTCATTGTTTTTCTTTTATTTTTTTTAGGTTCATTTGTTGATAGTTGTGAATTTGTTGTCATTTTACTGTTCATATTTCTGATCTTCCATTTCTCAGATAAGTCCCTTTAACAATTTATATAATAAGGGCTTGGTGATGATGAACTCTTTTAACTTGACTTATCTGGGAAACACTTTATCTGTCTTTCCATTCTAAATGATAGCTTTGCTGGATAGAGTATTCTTGGATGTAGGTCCTTGCCTTCCATGACTTCAAATACTTCTTTCTAGCCCCTTATTGCCTGTAAAGTTTCTTTTGAGAAATCAGCTGATAGGCTTATGGGCACTCCTTTGCAGATAACTCTTTCCTTTCCTCTTGCTGCTTTTAAGATTGTCTCTTTGTCTTTAATCTTGGGTAACTTAATGATGATGTGCCTTGGTGTGTTCCTCTTTGGGTCCAACTTTTTTGGGGACTCTCTGAGCTTCCTGGACTTCCTGGAAGTCTATTTCCTTCACCAGACTGGGGAAGTTGTCCTTCATTATTTGTTCAAATAAGTTTTCAATTTCTTGCTGGATTATAGGGGTTTCTCCTGGAACATTCAGATATTGGAACGTTTTAAGTGCCCCAGAGGTTCAAAGGTCTCTCTTCATTTTTTTGAATTCTTGTTTCTTCATTCTGTTCCAGTTGGATGTTTATTTCTTCCTTTGGTTCCAAATCATTGATTTGAGTCCTGGTTTCCTTCCTGTCACTGTTAGTTCCCTGAATATTTTGCTTTATGTCAATTTGGGTATCTTTCATTTGTTCTTTTATTTTTCAACCAAGCTCAATCAGTTCTGTGAACATTTTGATTACCAGCGCTTTATTCTCCATCAGATAGGTTGGTTATCTCCTCATCGTTTAGCTCTCTTTCTAAAGTTTTGTTCTGTTCTTTCATTTTGGCCATATTTCTTTGTTCAGGGCATCTGTTAAGGTGTAATGGGGCAGGGCCTTAGGTATTCACCTGGGCAGGGCAACCCTCCTTGCTGTGTTGTGGCGCTGCTTGTGGGGGAGGGACCAGAGAGGGAACAATGCAGCTCTCCTGCTCGTCTCTGGCCTATTTTTCAAAAAACCCTTATGTAAGACTGGGAGTTTTTCCCACTGCAGCAACAGTCATAGTTCACAGCCACCTCTGTGTCTCAGTTTTGCCTTAAGTCATCCCCACCCGCACAGCCTGCCACCATGCTGCAGCCAGCCCCATCCACATAGTCCACTGTTTTGCCTCAGTTTCTCAGCCAGCCCCGCTCCCACAGTCCACCCCCTCACCTTGGGTTCTCTCTCTCCGCTGCCTTACCGGTCTGGCTGTTCTGTTTGACTGTTTCTTTAATTCCGTGGTTGTGAGAGTTCCATGCAGTTTGAATTTATGGCACTTCTGGTTGTTTATTGATTATAGATTGGTCGTTATCCTCCTTTTGGTTGTGTGAGGAAGTGAAGGGTTTAGACCTATGCCTCCATTATGGCTGGAACTCCCTGCACTCACGGTTCTTAGGGTATAATCCAAGCAGTGGAATAGCTGTGTCAAAAGTCAGTTCCATTTTTAGTTTTCTGAGGGAATTCCATACTGTTTTCCACAGTGACTGCACCAGTCTGCATTCCCACCAACAATGCACTAGGGTTCCCTTTTCTCCGCATCCTCTCCAACACTTTGTTGTTTGTTGATTTGTTTATGATGGCCATTCTGACCAGTGTGAAGTAGTATCTCATTAGGGTTTTAACTTGCATCTCTCTGATGGCTAGCGATGCTGAGCATCCTTTCATATGTCTGTGGACATGAGGAGTCATTTTTGAAAAAACAGAATGGACTTCATCCACAGGTGCCACAATCTGATATTCAGGTTCAGTCATTTTAAGTGTTCTTCAATTCTGATGACAGATGTCTTGTGTCAGAATAGCTCATATTTCCACAATTTTGCATATATTTCTGGAACATTTACAACATATATAAATACACTATAAACAAGGCTCAGTGTTATTTTATTTTATGATGCTTCCCTTGTAATTTCAATACACCAAAACAAGCCTAATCAGTTTAATATTTCTTATTTATTTATTTTTATTTTTAAGATATTTTTATTGTTGTTCAAATACAGTTTTCTGCCTTTTACCCCCACCCCTCCCCACCACCCCTGCCATCCCTGCCTCCCTCCCCCATTTCCACCCCCCCTTATTGTTGTCCATGTGTCCTTCATAATTGTTCCTGTAAACCCTTCACCCTTTTCCCCCATTATCCCCTCCCCTCTGGTCACTGTCAGCCTATTCTCAATTTTAATGTCTTTGGCTATAGTTTGCTTGCTTGTTCGTTTTGTTTATTAGGTTCCTGTTAATGGTGAGAGCATATGATATTTGTATTTCACCGCCTGGACTATTTCACTTAGCATAATGCTCCCCAGTTCTATACATGCTGTTGCAAAGGGTAGGAGCTCCTTCTTTCTTTAGTTTAATATTTATCTTCCAATCTTTTAAGGTGTTCCAGCAGCCCTTCTGGAGCACTCTGAAGTTATTACTTGGTCAAGACTCTATAACTTAAATTTTGGGAAGTTTCTCAAAATATATCAAGAAGTTAAGACATTTGGTTAAATAGGATCATATATAATTATAAAACTATTAAATTAGTTGTTTACCCAAGATGACAATAAAAAGGTATAAAATAAAAATATAGGTTGGCAAATTTTTGGTTCTTAGAATTCAGAAGATTACTTCTTAAATAATAAAGGATCTCATCAATACAATAGAAAATTATTTTAATAAAACATAGACTCTCTGCTTTCTAGGTAGAAAACCTTCTATAATACCATATCAGAAGTAGAATACATACAAATCAGTATGGAGATGTGTCAAAAAATTAAAAATGGATCTGCCTTTTGACCTATGATTCTGCTTCTGGGAATATATCTGAAGAACCCCAAACACTAATTCAAAAGAACATAAGCACCCCTATGTTCCCTGTAGCATTATTTACAATTGCCAAGATATGGAAGCAGCCCAAGTGTCCATCAGTAGATGAGTGGATAAAACAACTATAAGACATTTACACAATGAAATACTACTTGGATGTAAGAAGTAAGAGAAATTTACCCTTTGAAGCAGCATGGATGGACTTGGAGAACATTGTGCTAAGTGAAAAAAGCCAGTCAGAGAGAGACAAATACCACATAATTTCACTCATATGTGGAATCTAGTGAACAAACTCAACTAAGAAGTAAAATGGGGGCAGACTCAGATGGAGAGCAGAATGATAGCTATGGGGGGCAGGTTAGGGGGCAGAGGGATTGAGCAAAAAGATAAAAGGATTCCTGGATGTGGACAACAGTGTGGTGATTGCTGGGGGGAAGGAGGTATCAGGAAGCTAAAAGGTAATGGAAAAAATACAATAAAAAATTTTAAATACCCTTTTCCCTTTTAACAGAGTGAAAAACACCCAAACTCGCACTCTACATCAGATTACTTTTGATAGTTAAATTAGTTTACTTAATTAAATTCCACTCTTATTCAGCTTAACCACATATAAAATCTCCTCAAGATCTTTCTCCACAAACTTCTATAACTTTGTCTTTTCTACAGCTTAGTTTGTATCTTTTTAACTCATTCAGGAACACCAACCTTATCTTAGAACAAACCTAGATCTTTTAATTCCTTCAAAAATGTATTTCCAGCTCTTTGTCGACTTCTGGCCAAGATGGAGGCATAGGTAGACATACTGTGCCTCCTCACACAACCAAAATAAAGACAAAAAAATTAGAAACAAAATAACAAACAGAACTGATAGAAAATTGAACTGTATGGAAGTTAGACGGCCAAGGAGCTGAAATAGACACATTCATCCAGACCAGTAGGTAGGGCAGAGTCGGGTGCTGGAGTGGAGAGGGGTCGCGGCACAGGAATTGGTGACACTGGGCATGCAAGGCACCCCAGGCGTGCAGGTGGTGGCTGGCAGACCCTGGGCACAAGGTGGCAACAGGCAGACCCAGCGAGGCAGCGATAGTGAAGCAGGGCACTGCGTGCAAGGTGGCTGGCTGACTAGCAGTGGTCCCACATTTGCGCGCAGATAACTGGGTAGCGAGACAGACCACACAACCCGGGCTCCCAGTGCCAGGGAATAAAGCCTCAAAACACTGATTGAAAACACCTGTAGGGGGTGGGGCACAGGGAGAGACACCCAGCTTCACAGGCTAGTTTGTTGGAGAGACCCACAAGGTACTAGAATGCACACAAGCCCACCCACATGGGAATCAGCACTAGAAAGGCCCAGTTTGCTTGGGGGAAGTGGCAGAAGGGACTGAGGTCTGACAGGCAGCTGAGCAAATGCCATTGTACCCTCTTGGACCCTGCCCCCACAGAAAGCATCACAACCCAGCGACTTGGGTGGCCTCACCCTGGTGAACATGAACACCTAAGGCTCCACCCCTTATATGTAATAGGAGCGACCAGACCAAAAAATGGCCGAAACAGAAGAACAGATTGAAGCTCCAGAAATAATAAAACTAAGAGACCAAGAGATAGTCAACCTATCAGATGCACAGTTCAAAGCACTGGTAATCAAGATGCTCACAGAACGGGTTGAATTTGGTCACAAATTAGATAAAAAAAATGAAAGCTACACTAAGAAAAATGAAGGAAAGTGAATGGGGAACCAATAGTGATGGGAAGAAAACTGGGACTCAAATCAATGCAGTGGACCAGAAGGAGGAAAGAAACAACCAAACAGGAAAGAATGAAGAAACAAGAATTCAAAAAAAATAAGGAGAGGATTAGGAACCTCCAGAACATCTTTACACATTCCAACATCCGCATTATAGGGGTAGCAGAAGGGGAAGAGGAAGAGCAACAAGTGGAAAAGTTATTTGAACAAATAATAAAGGAGAACTTCCCCAATCTGGCAAAGGAAATAGAATTCCAGGAAGTCCAGGAAGCTCAGAGAGTCCTAAAGAAGGTGGACCCAAGGAGGAACACACCAAGGCACATCATAATTACATTAGCCAAGATTAAAACGAAGGAGAGAATCCTGGAAGCAGCAAGAGATAAGGAGACAGTTGCCTACAAAGGACTTCCCATCAGACTGTCAGGTGATTTCTCAAAAGAGACCTTACAGGCAAGAAGGGGCTGGAAGGAAGTATTCCAAGTCATGAAAGACAAGGACCTACATCCAAGATTGCTGTATCCTGCAAAGGTTACACTTACAATGGAAGGACAGATAAAGTGCTTCTCAGATAAGGTCAAGTTAAAGGAGTTCATCATCACTAAGCCCTTATTTTATGAAATGTTAAAAGGAGTTATCTAAGAAAAAGAAGATAAAAAACATGTATAGTAAAATGACTGCAAACTCACAATTATTAGCAACCACAGCTAAAACAAAAACAAACTAAGCAAACAACTAGAACAGGAACAGAACCACAGAAATGGAGATCACATAGAAGGATAGCAACAGGGGAGTGAGAGGAGGAGGGAGGGGAAAGAGGTACAGAGAATGAGTACCATAGATGGTAGGTAGAAAATAGACAGGGGGAGGGCAATAATAGTATGGAAAATGTATAAGTTAAAGAACATAAGACATGGACATGAACTAAAGGGGAGGAATTTTGGGGGAAGAGGGTGTGCAGGGTGGAGGGGAATGAATGGGGGGAAATGGGACAACTGTAATAGCATAATCAATAAAATATGTTTTTAAAATTTAAAAAAATATATTTCCATACCTTGTACTTTCTTTTTTTAACTTTTTAAAATTATTTTTCAAATACCCCACCATACCCTCCAACCCCAGCCATCCCCACTGCCCACCCTTGAACCTACCTTCCTTTGGTTTTGTCCATGTGTCCTTTATAGATGTTCCTGAAAACGCTTCCCGCTTTCCCCCCAATACTCCTTCCCACCTCCCCTCTGGCTACTGTCAGTTTGTTCTTTATTTCAATATCTCTGGTTATATTTTGCTTGCTTATTTTTTTTTGTTGATTAGTTCCATACCTTTTATCTTCTATTACTAAAAACATACAGTTTCTTTCTATCTTAATTAGAAATCTTGATTCTTAGGAACCTCGATTTCTAGTGACAACTAAAATTAAGCAGTTAGTATTCTTCATATCGATACCTTTATGGACACATTGAATAATTTCTAAAACTATATTACCATATAGCACATTTTTTAATGTGGCAGTACAAGACATGTTTTACTAATGGGCTCATATACCTTTAGTTTATAATATGCAGCAAGTAGGTAATCCTATGTTCAGTAATTAATACTTAATTATTTTATCTTATTTGGAAATGGTCTAGATATTCAATGAATATCTATTATTTAATTTAGCTAGTAAATCTTTAAAGTTCCAAGTTACCAAAGAGATTTACAAAACCACTTAAGTAGAACATAATTATTATTGAAGAGTTAACCTAAGAGAAACTTTTTATCCCAATTTATATTTACTTAGTTTATTTTCTCCTAAAAAATATGTTTAGATTACTTATGAAAATTTTACCATACTGTTATTTTTCTTGCTGAAAAAATTGTAACAAAGATAACATGAAGTTATTTAACTAATAAACCAGATAGAATAAAATATTTAATGCTGATGATTTTAAAGATATGCCTATTTAAGTTAAATCTAACCAGACCAAATAATGGGATTCTGAAATGCATTTGGGTTAGTCTGTTTACTGATTTAAGATTTTGCTCAGATGACCTAATCTTTGTATACTGCAAGGATTTTTTAATCTTTTTTATTGTTGTTCTATACAGTTGTCCCAATTTTTCCCTGTTGCGCTCCCCTGCCCCGCATCCAACCCCCCACCCCCTATCCCCACTCCCTCAGTCAGTCCTCACTCTGTTGTCCATTACCATTAGTCCGTTATACATGTTCCTTGACTTTAAAGCACAGGTGGCAAACACAAGGCCCAGAGGCTGAACCTGGCCCTCTACCTTGTTTTATCTTGCCCGGCACCTTGTTTCTACCTGGCAGCAGTGCCAAGCTCTCACTTAATTGTTAAGGAGTAGTTACATTTATACAGTCCTAAAATTACATTCGGACCTTTGAAGGCAACCTCGAGGCTAATGTGGCCCTGGGTGAAAATGAGTTTGACACCCCTGCATTAAAGCAATTTTAAAATTATAATCAATTATAGATTGCATTCCAATGTCTCCAAGAAGCCTGACAAACACAAACAACAGAAAATGGAAAGTGAGTGTGCACAAGAAAGTTGAAAAGGTCAGAAGGCAAGAAGAGCAGTTTCAGAATGCCTGAATTTAAGGTGGCAGATTTTCCTAGAGGAGGATAGTGCTGGAAAAGAGCCTGAGCACACTACTGCTGCTGCCACACATCTGGAGATGAAGAAGATGTGAAAGGGGAAAAGTCTCAGATGCCATTTTACTCCTGTGCTTGATACTTGCAAGGGAGAAAGCTGCAAAACAAAAACAAAAACAAAAACAAAAACACAAGCAAAACAAAACAAAAGATGGCTTCCTCCTCTTCAGGATGGCTGCAGCAAACAAGTCATGGGACAAGCTCTGACTGGAATCTGATCTCAGGCTGCTACAGTCAAATCATTTAGAACAAATAACATTGCCAAACAACATATCTCACACCCAGACTTACACACTTTAAGATTTACTTTGCCAGCTCAAGGCCAAGTTCAAAACCAGTTTAAAGTTAACAAAATTCCATGGCTAATTTGAGACACAGACTCAACAAATAATAGATACAGTTCCAGTAATCAATTGCCTAATATTATCATTGTAAATTGGAAGTGCTGTTTGTCAGCTATGCCCTTTCAGCAGTGAGCACTGCAGGTCTGTCCCTGGAATAATCAGTCCAGGCAGCTTCTCAGACAGAACCTGGAGAGACCAACAAAGGCCAGGGGTAACTGAACTATGGGTGGAAAGCCCCTCAGAGCTAAGTTCCTTAAACTACAGAAGTCATATTGTCATATAAAATTTAAAGGGGTGACCCACGTGGAAGGACATATGATGGGCAACAAGAACAGCAATGCCATGTGAGACAAAGGGGACTTCCCTGTCCAAGGTCAGAAAGCAGGAAGTCAGGAGAAATAAAAAGAAGGGACCAAGTGACTCCCAGACAGACAAGAAGATATGTTGCAATAAGATGATCTGCAGTTCCAATGGGATAGCTCCAAGAAGATTTGAAAACCTGGCCCACTAAAAGGGGCTGGAAGATGGACAGGAGATAGGAAAGCACACCAACCAATGGCAGAATAAAAAGCTATACCTGTGTCAGTGAAGACTGGAGGGATAGAGATGGAGATGTCCTAGCTGCCCTCAGAAGAGAAGTGGGACATTATGTGGGCACTTCTAATTGCTCACAAGGTGTGCCACTGACACAAACAAGTCCCGTGAGGTCAGAGGAAAAGAGAAAGGGATGGCCAGGACCATCCATTTAAGAGACACTCGGCCAGTCTCAATATAACCAAAGTTATCAAAAGCATCTCTCAAAACCTTTTCCCCTAAGCCAACCAAAAGGGAAAATCTCCAAACCAAATGGCCTTACAAGGACCCAGATAAACAGGATTTGGGGGTCCTGGGTCTAATTCTGGAGAATGTACCCAAGGGGCTGCATTTGAAGATTGAATCTGAGTTTCCCCTAGCTGACACAAACATGGCAAACACAAACATACACACAAAGAACAAAATCCAATTCATGCAGTAGAGAAATGAAAGGATGGTGAACACAATGATCCCATAACCTCTAGCCTACTGAAAACACTATCAGTGACCCAGGGTTCCCTGACAATTAAGCAACTAGGCCAGAGATGTCCACCTAAGGATATCTGAGATGGCCTTACAGGTGTTCCTGAACTCTCAGCATTAGACCTAGGTCAGGCCCTAAATCCAGCTTCCTGAAGACAGTTCCTGCCTGACTAACCTGAAACCAAGTGCACACCAGAAATAAAACTATCCTTTTGACAACCCTATAGCCAAAACAGGAATATAAACACTAATTAAAGTGACTACAGGGGCTGACTTATTTCCATTCTAAAGTGCTCAACTAAACAGGTTCAGGTTGCCACCTTGCTTCATTGCTGAGGTAGGCCAGGCAGCCATTCCAGGGGTCAACACCAATCTGGAATTTCCTATAGAAGAGATCCCCTCTCTACTGGAGACGCAGGCGAGTAAACCCCCAATGAGCTGCCTTCGCCAACTGTTTCACCAAGGATCCATGCCAGGTAGAGAGGGAGTCCCTTTAGGAGACTCCCCTTATGGGTTGCCAAATTTGCTAGTGAACTCAAGGGACTTGCTGTTTAAGGTGTTCTATTCAAGAACAAGATGTGGTTGTTGTTAGGTAGTTTATTTACTTGAAGCAAGTAAAGGAGATGGGATTCACATCCAAATCTCTGTCTCCCTAAAGGGAGGTTTAACCACTGCTTATATATACTATTTGGTTAATTGCATGTTGATTTCTTTGTACTTGGTGAAATTTATCCAGTTGGATTCCAATCAAGTTCTGCTTGTGCCTGCTATATTTTAGGTACAGTTGTGTCTGCTATATTTTAACATTTACCAAGAATACAATTTAGTAAGAACTGCCCAACCTTGAGACCCTTGCCCTAACACAATGATTGTTTTCTCTATCTTATGCCATGGCTTCTAATCCCTAATAAAGAACATATCATAGGTATGATAATTACTGCCATCCCATTTTTGTGGGTTTCAACCTAATAATGCTGCCTGGAAATCATCCCACAAAACTTTAGTCAATTCCTGCTTTCACTTCTCACAACAGCTCTTCCAAATCCATATCACTATCCTCATACTCAATGCTTATTCCTGTTCCCAACATTCTCAGTAGACAGAATCAGTTCTTAGTTTACAGAGGAAAAATAGAACTAAGGATGTGAATTTCAGCGACTTTCTGGCCTTGGTCAAGTGAACAAGCCAGAGAAAGTGCCTCAGTCAGCAATTCCTGGGAGATCCACTACTGTTAACTACCTTCACATACGAGGTCTGTCTGGAGAAAGTCCAGCCATTGTTAATGTAACAAGAATGGTTTGCGGGACATCTATGTAAACTAGCAGCCCAAGGAAAGTGGACTGGAATACACGTGTGAACAATGATGACTTCACTGTACTAGTCAGTGGGGGTAGTATACACTGTTGAGTGAGCATGTATATTGTGTGGCTGTTGCAATAAAAATGATTGAGCAAGTAGAGCAACATATCTGCATCAAATTTTGCATTAAGCTTGAACATTCCTCTATATAGTGAAAACTATAAATTTCACTATAATAATGAAAACTATTCAGATAATTCAGAAGACCACAGCTACAGGCAACTGGTGATTGGCAGTTTCATCACGACAATGTGCCCACTCACGCATCACATCTTGTGCAGTTTTTTTCACAGAACATCAAATCACCCAGGTGACTCAGCCCTCTATAGTCCAGATTTGACACCCTGTGACTTCAGGCTTTTCCCAAAACTAGAATCACCTTTGAAAGGGAAGAAATTTCAGATTATTGATGAAATTCAGAAAAATATGACAGGGCAGGTGATGGCAATTGGGAGAACTTTGTGAGGTCCCAAGGTAGCTTCTCAGAAGGGGACTTTGAAGGGGACTGAGGCATCATTTTCCTATGTACAATATTGGTTGTATCTTCTTCAATAAATGTCTCTTTTTCATAGTGTATGGCTGGATACTTTATGGACATATCTATTCTCTTAAGTCCAGTATATGGGAAAGCTTGACATTTTTGCCTCCTATTTTAGAAGCTGAAGTATTCCACTACCTTTGTGTCCAAGATCAAATTCTCCACTGGAGTCTTGGATCTTATCCCTTCCCTTCTCAGAAACTGCAAGCATCAGTCATCTCTTTCTTCTGTACCTTCAACCTTCTCTTTCTTCTAGCTCTTTCCTCATCAGCATATGAACATTTTTAAGTTTCTACCATCCTTTTAAAAATCTACTCTCAATTTTATGAGACCTTAGAGCTGCCATCTGATATTTCCCTTTTCAAGCTTATTGGAAATATACCCATTTACAGTCTCTATTACTTCAATGCCCAGTGTTCCAGTTAAATATTGCTGTGTAGTAAACCACCCCAAAACTTGGGGCTGAAAACAATAATCATTTCATTATACTCATGACTGTGTGGGTGAGTAATTTGGGAAATGCTCTCTGAATAATTTTTCTGTACCACATGGCATCTACTAGTCACTCAGTGGTATCCAGCTGGTGTCTAGGTTGATCTAGAGGGTCCAAGATGGTTTCCTTCATGCCTGGTAGCTTAGTGGGGATGTCTAGAATACTGAACACAGCTAGGCTGCTCTCTTTCCATGTTCTCACAATCTCTCAATGTGACCTCTCTAGCAGCATGATTGGACTTTTTCCATGATTGCTCAGGGCTCCAAAAGACCAAGGCAAAAGTTGCAAGGTAACTTGACTTCCAAGTTACCCTTGGAAGTCAAATAGCATCAGTTCCTTGCATTCTGTCAGTTAAATATATCTATAGGGCTCACAATATTCAAGAATGGGGGACTACACAGGGGCCTGATTACTTGGAGAAATGGTTAATAGGAGCCACATGTTAAAGTCTACCACACCATGTACTTGTCAAACCACAGCAATCTGTCAACATTCCTTGCTATTCCACTGAAACTGCAACCTCTGAGGTAAAGACCTCTTAGTTGTTAAATCCAATGCATAGTTTTCAATACATGCATTGCTTGCTTTTATGCTGAATTCTACCGTTGGGGAAACTCTCCTTCATTGGCTTCTGTATGCCACTTTTCCTTGCTTGCCTATCACTTTCTGTTTCTCAGTCTCCTGAGTGTCTCATTTCTTATGCTCTCCCCTTAACTACTGGCCTTCGTTAACAGTTCTCTTCTCACTCTGCACACTGTGTACCTTGAGAAGGAACATATCTTCCAAGAAGGACTCCTTGTGGTTAACTGGGCACAAATTCCTAACTAGCGTCTAATAGTCATCTCTGACAGAGGCCTCACTAACATTCTGTATCAGGAAAAAGCCACAGACTGAGATGCCAAGCCTCCTGCACTGAATTCCAGTTGTCCGAGCTGATCTTTATAAAGGAATTCCTAGAACCCTGTCCAATAAGAAATGCACAACTATATCCTCTCATTTGCATCTATGCTGGCCAATAAGAGAAGGTCCACAATGACCAATGAAGATACAATTTTGACCAATCATGACAGTGTTATTTGAACCAATCAAACTGTGAAAATTTGCATTCCTCATTCACATAAATGTGTGCCAATCAAGGACCATGGTTGGCACTTTCTCTACATAAGAGGCTTCTCCTTTGTCCCAGGGGAGCACACTTTTTCTTTCCCCATAGGGGAACCTTTTACCTGAATAAATTATCTCCTTTTACTACACCCCAGACTGGGTACTCCTATTGGCATTATATTGGTGTCAGTAAACTTTTGTTAAAATGCTGTCTGGTTATATCATCTACACCTCACCTATAACTTATCTATTGGTAATTCCTCAATATATTATACATCTCCATCCCAGATCTTTCTCCAGTCTTTCAGATTCATATGAACTCAGACTGGCTGTCCCACAGGTACCCAAACACAGGCACAGCTTCTCTATTAAACTCACACTCTTACATTCTTTATCCTGTACAAATCATCCTTCCAGATGCCCAATGCAGAAACTTGGAAGTCATCCTTAACCCTTCCCTCCTTCTAATTCCCCCTTCAGTACTTTGTCACTAATCCCCAATCATTCATCCTGCTAAAAAGCTTTTTGAATTATCAACTCCTCTTCATCCCAGATACTAGGTCAGGCAGAGGACTGGTAGGCATCTTGCCCTGTCATTCTGATCTATAAATTGCAGACAAAATAACAGCTTACTGAAATAAACTCAAATATTTTTTCTTTAAAAAAGCAGGCGATCAAGAGATAACAGGATGGGCAATATTTAGAGTAAAGCTCCTCATGAGGAGAGGCACTCAGGATGGTGGCAGTGGAATTCTGCCTGTCCAAAGTAAAGTTATTTCAGCTCATGGGAAAGCCCAAGTAGGGGCTTGTAAAGCTTCTCATATCATCTTGAAACTTCATCACATTTAACTTATCTGTTTCTAAAAAACTGCCTTTATCAAAACACATCGTGGGAGCTGAAGTCCAGATCCTGGGTAAAATTTCTTCCTACTCTACTAGATCATTCTCACTACGTTGGCCACAGGTTACATAACAGTGACCAGATAAATTATGGATTGCAGTAAATAACCAAGTAGCTTCTATCAAACCCACCTTCCTTCAAATATAACAATGTATTCTATATAAAATATTTTTTAAAACCCAACTACCTGGAAGTATTAACGAACAACTCAGAGCAGACAGAAACTGGAAGAGAATCTACCAGGAGTGTCCAACCTGTGGCCCATAGGCTGCATGCAGCCCAGTATGGCTATGAATGCTACCCAGCATAAAGTCATACATTTACTTAAAATATTAGGAGATTTTTTTTGTGATTACATGTCACAATGTATTTAATGTGTGGCCCAAGACAGCTCTTCTTTTTCCATTGTGGCTGAGAGATGCCTAAAGGCTGGACACACCTGTACACTAAAAGATAGAATTAGAAGTAAATGAGATTCCATTTTTAAAGCTTTTAGCCAAAGGGCAGGCCCCAATCAGTGACCTGATGGGTGGATAAAACTGAGTTTTCACCAGAGGACAGAGTAAGATCCTGGAATGGAGAGACCCTGACAGGGTGAACCTTAAATTCTCTGTATAAACTGTCCAGATTGCTGGTCAACCTCTGAACCATACATGCAGGGGCAAGTCTCCAAACAGCTCGTATAAAGCTAAGAGAACTGAATAGAAAGTTTGGCTGTTGCTTAACCACAGGGAGACTGAATATGGAATTTTAATTAAGTCTAGTTAACTGCCTGCTAAAAAATCAACAAAAAAATCAATACTTTTCAGTGGGACATAATGGAATCCAGATTTTCTACAACAGAGGTCCCCAACCCCCAGGCCAAGGACCAGTACTGATGTGTGGCATGTTAACTGGGCTGTGCAACAGGAGGTAAGGGGCAGGTAAGCAAGTAAAGCTTCATCTGTATTTACAGCTGCTCCCCATTACTGGCATTACTGCCTGAAGTTCACCTCCTGTCAAATCAGTGGCAGAATTAGATTCTCATAGGAGCGTGAACCCCACTGTGAACTGCACATGCAAGGGATCTAGGTTGTGCATAGCTTATAAGAATCTAGTGCCTGATGACATGAGGTACTGCTCAGGAAGTGATGCTAACTCTGTGGAGTGGCTGCAAATACACATTATCATTAGCAGAGAGGTGTGACGGTGCAGAGACCATAATAAATCAATTGCTTGCAGACCCATATCAAAACCCTACTAGTGAGTGGCAACTGACAATTAAGCTGCATCTGGTGGCAGGATTTATAGTGGCAAGGAATTGACGTACTTCAATTGTACCGCTGCATCTGGTACCAGGCTTTAAGTCAGAATCTGACACTTATTTTAATCTGTGTGTTACCTGCCCATTATTTTATTTTCCACTTCCATCTGTGCCTCTTTTCCCACACCGCACACTTATCTCAGTCACAATTTTGGTAAGCCCACATACTAACCCTAGCCAAAATGAATAAAAAACGAATGTAGCTGAAGACCTCCTTTGAAAAGGGCAGAAGACCCAATGATGAGTCAGCAGAAGACTATAAGACTGTCAACAAAAAGAAAACTGCATTTAAAACAAAATACCAAAGGTCCTACTTAAATTACAGGTTCATTGCAACAGGTGATTCACAATCTCCAAGTCCACTTGTATAATAGTGGTACCAGCCAGTCAATGAAGTCATGAAACCTTCAAAACTGCTTTGCCACATGGACACCAATAACCCTCCATTAAAAAAAAACAAGCCTTATGTGAACACAAAGAACAGAAGCAATTGTTGAAGGCCACCACTTCATCAAATGTCTATACTGAGAGCATCATTCTTAGTGGCTAACAGCATTGCTAAAGCTAAGCAGCCCTTTACGATTGGTGAAGAGTTGATCCTGCCTGATGCTAAGAACATCTGTTGTGAACTTTTAGAAAGAGCTACAGTTCAAAAAGTGGCATATGTTCCTCTTTCAGCTAGTACCATATCTAGACGATTGATGAAATAGCTTAGGACATTGAGGCACAACTGTTAGAGAGGATGAATGAGTCGCTGTGGTACACAATCCAGGTTGATGAGTCCACCAATGTTGACAGCAAGGCAACAATGCTTGTTTTTGTGTGATATATTTTACAGGAGAATACACGTAAGGATATTATGTTATGTGCACTTTGTTGCCAACCAACACCATATCTGCATGACTGTTCAAGTCTTTGAGTGATTACATATCAGAAAAATTGAACTGGTCATTTTGTGTCAGTATGTGCATGGGCAGAGTGGCTGCCATAACTGGACCACTTTCTGGTTTCACTACTCAGGTCAAAGAGGTTGCTCTGAATGTGAGTCTATGCACTGTTGTAAGAGGGTGCAGCCAAGAGGAGGCCCCAAGAAGGGATTTGGAATGGGGTCCAGAACCCAAGGTTTCCAGGAAATTTTAAGATGTCCTCACACCTCCCCCCCCCCACAGGTGTAAGTTGGGGGAAGGGACAAATGGAGCAGGGCCATTGAGAGCTGTTTTGCATACCAATGGCTTTGCAGCTCACCTCTGGCATAGTCATTTAACATATCTATAGCCTTTAACTGGTTTCATAGATATGTTAAATAGTTGTGGCCATGCTTTGAGCCAGGGGGATGGAAGTGACTTCCACCCAAGATGTAACTGGGAGGCAGGTCCCCGAGTTATAGCACCTGTGAGAGCTTGGAGATGATTGGCTCCATCACATGGGGCCATGCCTGCCAAGACTCATGGTGGCAGCCCAGTAAAGCTGGAAGGATACAGGAGTGCTGGCAAGTGTAATTGATTGTAGGAGGAGTTGGAAATGGGGCTGCA
>PVKM010019047.1:0-24531 GCA_004027735.1 Carollia perspicillata | reverse complement strand
CTGGTCCACTCCATTGATTTGAGTCCCAGTTTTCTTCCCATCACTACTGGTTCCCTGTGCATTTTCCATCATTTCACTTATGAACGCCTTCATTTTTTCATCTAATTTGCGACCAAAATCAACCAATTCTGTGAGCATCCTGATTAGCAGTGCTTTGAACTGTGCATCTGTTAAGTCGGCTATCTCTTGCTTGCTTAAAAGTATTGGCTCTGGGACTCTGAGCTTTTCTTCTGTTTGAGCCATTTTTGGTCAGGTGGCGCCTGTTACGTATGAGGGGCGGAGCTGTAGGTGTTCACCAGGGCGGGGCAGCCTAGTCACCAAGTTATGATGCTGTCTGTGGGGGCGGGGTCAGAGAGGGAACAATGGCACCCGTTAGTGCTCTCTCAAGTTTGCGTCCCCTCTGCTGCCTCCCACAAGCAAACTGGGCCCCCCTGGCGCTGGTTCCCAGGTGGGAGGGCCTATGCACACTCTCGGACCCGAGGGTCTCCACGGCAACCTCTCCTGTGAGGCTGGGAGCCTCTCCTGGCACCTTTTCAATCGGAGATTTTAGGCTTTATTTCCTGTCGCTGGGGCCCTGGGCTGTGCAGTCTGTCTCACTGCCCGCTCTTGCCTAGTTTATCTGCACGCTAATGTGTGTCCACGGTTTGCCAACTGCCCTGTGTGCCCTGCGTGCTCTGCTCGTCTTCTCCCCACATCTGGGGTCTGCAAGCTCCACGCCACCTACGCCCCCCGGCGCTCCCGAGCCTGGCAGCCACCACGTTTTCCTGCCACATTCCCTCTCCGCCAGCTGCTGACTCCACCCCTCTTACCGGTCTGGTTGAATGGTTGTCGACTTTCGTATTTCAATTTTCTGTGTTCTGGTTGTGATATTGTTTATAAATATTTGTTGTCCTTAATCTTGGTTGTGAGAGGAGGTACGGTGTTTCCACCTACGCCTCCATCTTGGCCGGAAGTCTCTGTCTGCCTTTTAAAAAAATAGAGGCTTCTTGAAGTCCTTGAAAAGTCTGTCAAGTTGTGGTGTTCTCTCTCAATTTTTTTAAATTTGAAAACAAAATCTATTTGGGGAAGATGCATTAGCCTGAAATGACCTCAATCGATATCAGCGTGGTATGATGATAGAGATCACCTGACAGAATGGGTAAAAAGAGACAAATTTAAAGTGGATCTAGTGACTATTCTTATGACCTCATAACATCAGTGTTAGATGTTCTTGTCAACAACCTTTAAGTATCCCTTAAGAGAGCAATTTGGAAAGTGTCATTTGAATATAAGTCTAAGGAACAAATTAAGAAGTACAAATTGGTTTTTAAAGAATAGTCATGGGCATGCACAGTGTAGGTAATAGAGTCAGCAATAGTCTGATGACTGTGTGGTGTCAGACGGGTGTGAGATTCGTCAGGACGACCACTTGGGAAGTTAGGTAATATCTATGGGGTGTGCACCTGAAACTAATAGAATGATGTATGTCAACTGCAACTGAAAATACAACATGATTTTTTAAAAAAGAACAGATGTAAAAGTCAACTTTTCTGAATGCTTTGGGAACAGGTGCTTGTGAGTTGGGGTGTTTAGTGATATAGCCTTAGATGGAATTAAAGATGATATTTTTAGAAATTTGCTGACTAACTCCAAAGTTCTTCTGATTATAATTAAAGCAATGATGATGAAGGTGCATTTGAAAAGCCTGAATACATCTTATGTCATGAAATGCGAGTTTCATGAGAGCAATTTTTATAAATTACATACATCTATATAGCATGTGATTTTTAAATATGCCTTTATAAAACAAAATAAGTAGACATGTGATGTTCCACCTACATCCCTTAAGTTTATATAGTCAAGTTTGCCAAAAAATAACTTTTAAAAAGCCTCCTCATTGAGAAAAGAGGAGATCGCCCTGTTTGAGGGGTTGCCTTACATTCACTCACATATATGTATGGTCCTTTAACAATTTTTATGTCACTTTGCTTTAAGCGTGTCCCTATTAAATTTCACATAAATGCCTCTAATTATTTTACTTATCCTGAGAATATTTTCATAGTAGTTATCACATTTAAATTTATCTTAACAGGTATCCTTTCTTGCCTTGTTCTATGCTTTCTGGTTCTAATACTTCCTTGCTACTTTCTTTTGTCTTTTGTTGAAATTTTGCTCTCCAATATTTTTGTTTTATTTATTTATTTATTTATTTATTTATTTATTTATTTATTTTAAAGATTTTATTTATTTTTTTTTTAGAGAGGGGAAGGCAGGGGAGAAAGAGAGAGAGAGAAACATCATTGTGTGGTTGCCTCTCACATGGCCCCCACTGGGGACCTGGCCTGCAACCTAGGCATGTGCCCTGACTGGGAATCGAACCTGCAACCCTTTGGTTCACAGCCCATGCTCAATCCACTGAGCTACACCAGCCAGGGCCCAATATTTTTGTTTTAATTGTTTATCTTCAAAAAGTTGTTCTTTTTAAAAACACGTTCCTATACATATTTCTTCTCATTGTCAAGCTCAGGAATGAAAGTCTCTTTTGAAACCGCGTCATCTTGTTAAAGGAATGTAGCTTATACTCGTTTTTCTCCTCCCCACCCTCATTTCCTAGATCTTGTTAGTATATTCTGTGGGTTTTATTCAGGTAACTGTTATATCAAATTACTATTTTTATATCATACAACTTCTCTTAAGAATACATTTTTCAAACTTTTATCAAAGCCAGATTTCCAACAGCAATTTAGAACTTATTTATATTTAACTGTTTTTATATTTATCAGCAATCATCTCATATCATAACTTTACTTTTCTCTTGAGTTCTTAGTTTTGTCTCATTTCTACAATTGTTTTTCCAAGAAAGATTAACTGGTGCGAATATTTTGGGAACTTGTGAATAGTCAAAAGGGGTCTTTCTTGTCCCTTCCCAATGTTAAAGGAAAATTCTCCCCAGTTTACTGATTTAGTAGGCTTTTATATTCAGTGATTTATGAATTGGGCATCATTCAATCTAGCAAATGAAAAGGAGCTCTGAAGAGCTGGGCAAGGTGAGAGATTTTTATAGACTTAAGTGAGCAGGGTTACTTTCTTTATTTGGAACAAAGGGAAGTCTTCGGGCCAGGCTATTTAACATGTGCTGAGCAGGCAGGCGCTGATTGGTTGACCTAGGCCTGCCTTTTCTGGGAGAGCCACGCCTAGGAATTTCGCTAAATCTTGGTTTGCTGACAAGAGGCTTAGCACGAGTAACTCCATCTTGGGCCTAATCTGGTCACTTCAACACCGATAAGCCATAGGTTAGCAGATGTACAAATGAGAACACAGGATCAGTGGCTGTATATTCTCCATATCTTGCTTATTATTCTTTTAAATGAAAATACTCGTTTCCTATTCATCACCTTTTCTGTTCCATTCTGGAGAAATGCCTCACATTTCTCCTCCATATGATTGATTTGATTTTTCCACGTAAGTGCTGTGGACCTTCAATGTGGATTTGGAATTTCTACAGCAATTTTAGTTTTCTTGAAATCTTCTAATACCATTTATTTCACTTTTAATATATTTCATTCTTATGTATTTCAGCTTCAGTTGATATGCCTTTAAGATTTGCTGTTTCTATTAAGGATGTTAAGGAGACTGGGATGGGAGTAAAAGACAGAAAACTGTACTTGAACAACAGCTAAAATTAAAAAATAAAATTTAAAAAAAAGGATGTTGTCCTGGCTGGTGTAGCTCAGTGAATTGAGCATGGGCCTGTGAACCAAATGACCGCGGTTCGATTCCCAGTCAGGGCACATGCCTGGGTTGCAGGCCAGGTCCCAGCGGGGGATGCACGAGAGGCAACTATACGTTGATATGTCTCTCCTGCTCTCCTTCCCTTCCCCTCTAGAGAAAAATAAATAAAATATTTTTTTAAAAAAGGATGTTAATTAGCTTTCTGAAATTCTTTTTATTTTGCTGTCAATAATTTTCAGAGGTCCTCTGGATACTTTCCTTTGAGTCCTCTGGATTCAGTTTCCAGGTTTTATGATATTCACTGGCTCCCTTTTGGTTTTGACTTTTTCCTTATCTTTGAGGGCAAGCTTTGTCCAAATGCCATGATTGCCAGGAGAACAAGAAATCGGGTCACCCTGAGTTCAGCAACCTGTTGGCTTATCTAGTGAGCATGACCCCCTTTGAGATCTGCAGCTGAAGTGCAAGGTCAGCTCCGTGTTCCCAGCAAGCTGATAACCCTGATCTGAGGTGAAATTTCGCTCGACTTGACCTCCATTACTTTAATTTTCACACTGTTAGATAGTATTACTTTACACCCATTCCCCTGATGAAAAAATGAAGACATTAAATCATTCGCTCAAGGCTTTATAGTTACCGTAAAAGGCAAATCAGGTGTGGACCCCAGGTCTTTTGAATCCAGTTTCTTTGTTCTATCCTCCATCTGTTTGCCTTAGATTGATGGAAGGACATGGCATCTGATCAGAAGAATATCTCAGAACTGTCCTTGCCTAGCAGTAGTAGCTGCAGTGATTCTGCCACTGAGTATACATGTCAGGCCTGTGAACAACTGAGGGAATGTTGCAAGAAAAGATAGAAGGCAAAGTAGACTTGCTAGGGCCAGGCATATCAAATGGTCTTTCTAGACACTCGTGCTTTGGAAGATACCACCGTAAGTTAATAGCAAAGAGGCATGTGGACACACCGATATTGCCTTCAGAGCATGGTTTTCTTACTGGGAAATGTGGAAAGAGAATGAAAGCAATAATGGTAATCTGGTAAAATGTTGTAAATGATCATTTTCTAAAAGTCTATGAGAAACATGTTCTGATTTATTAATAATAAGACCCTTTTTGTAAAATTATGAGACAAATATTTCTGCACTGCTTATATATTGGCACCTTTATGATTGATTTTATTTAATATTTATTTTTATACCAAGGGTTTTGAAGAATAAGCAAAGGGATGAGATGTTAGTGATTTATAACTCTTCAGCTTCAGAATTCTAGCTTGTCCTACAGATTATCAACAGTGGGAAATGATCACTCTGGTTTTCTATACGATTTGTATTTTTAGCCAAGAATAACAAATGAAACAGGAAAAACTGTTTCTATCCTAGGCTTTTACTTAAACTTAATCTACTTTCTTTTTTCTACAGGAGCCTCTCATCTTTCAACCACATGTCACCAACCTGCTCCTGCTAACCCTGTAAGTACTTGCCTTCACAGCACACATCTGGGAATATTATTGTCTTTTCCTTTCCTGGGGGGTCCTGCCAGAACTCTGTACTCTGTGTCATAAGCTGCTCTGAAATAGTTTTCTAATAAGGAAAGGAAAGTACTTAAGTGCAGGAAAGAATCGTGTTTAATGGATTATTTATTAAAGATTTTAAAGCCTATCATTGGCTTTCATGTTGGTATTTTTATCTTTTCTTGGTTGCTTGTTTATTCCCTGCTTCATTCCAAAAAGGATTTGTGGCATCTTACACAAATATACAATTCAACAAAATTGTTAAATTTTTTTAAAAAGAAAACTGTGAGAGGAAAATAAACATGGAAAAACTGCATAATCCATAAAATTTCACCTTCAAGAAATTTCTTAGCTTTCATGCCTTGAGAGCTCCATAGAAACCTTTCAGTAGGTGTCTGCATATAGATTTATATTTATGTGGTCCACTGCAAAAAAAAGAAACCCTGTTTTTAGCAGCATAAAAGAGAAGGAGGCTGAAATTAAAATCCCATTAGTCAGTATTTCTCAAGCAGTGTTCTGCAGAATAACAACCAACATTGCTTAAAGCATTGCCAGAAGGAAAGAAAACAAAGGTTTTTTTGACTGTAGGACTTCTCAGAGCCTTTCATATCCCCAAACCTAACCACTGCTCACCATCCACACCCCAGTCACCCTAGTCCAAGCACCTTCACTCCCCTCGGGACTTTGCATCTTTCTCCTACTGAACTCCCTGCTTCTGCCCTTGGCCGTCTCCGTCAGCTCCCAGCATAGCGGTCAGGGGAGCCTTCACAACCCAAGTCAGATCAGGCTGCTGCTGTCCGAAGCCCCCAGCCCCACACCTTCCCATCTCATTCGAAGTAAAACCACACTCTTCCCAATTTCCTGCTGCAGGACTTGCTCTCCAACACCCTTCCCTCGTTCCCCCTCCACGCTCCCACCCCCGATCTTTTTTATCTCCTGTCCTCCCACTTTGCTCATCTACCTTTTTTGTTCTTCCTCAAACAAAACCAGCAGTCTATAGACTCAGGGCTTTTGTGGTTCTCAAATACCCTTCTCCAGTATATGACAGAGCTTTCCCTTTTGCTCAGTTTAATGCTCAGCAAAAATACCCTTTCCTGACATCCAAGCACCGTCTCTGAAATGTACCCTTTCTCTTCATCTTCATCTGCTTACTCCTATTTTTTTTTCTTCATGGCAGTAATTGAATACATGATGTAATTTGTCTCTCTGTCTCCACCCCTAAACTTGATGCTCAATGAGGGCAAGAACTTGGCTCATCACTGTATGTTCACTTCCCCAGATCACTGTTTGGCTCATGGTAGATGTTTAATTATAATTATTGAATGGTTGACAATAAATAAACTAAGGGAAACTGAATCTTAAAGAGGGTAATATCATATGCCACTTTCTTCAAACTGTTTGGGCACACGATCTTTTGCGAGAAATGCCTATTAATATCTCACAGGGCCTGGGAGTTCCAGAGCAGTTTTGGAAACTGCCTAATTTTCATTATTTGGTTAAAATCAGATTTGGCCTTTTTCTTTACATATTTTTGTCTTTTAGTCCAAGACCCTGTGCCATTCCATCAGCCCCTTTCCTTCAGTCCTACCCAGAGTCACACAGCAGGAAAGGCGGGTCACGTCTGTGCCCCCCAGCCAGCCTCTCCCTGTGGCGGCAGAGCCCACCAGGCCTGCACCTGTAACTCACGCTGCGCAAGCTCCGGTAGAGAGCACTTCAGGCCCCAGCGAGGACTCGCGTCCAGACGTCTCCACCCCTCATCTACAGGCTTCGAGTCAGAGAGCATCTGGCCAGGTAAACGTGGAGCCTGGCGGTCCACACGGGGTGCATCTGTGACACCGAAAAGGCACTTGTATCCTCCCCTTCTGCGGTGCTGATGTTTCAGGAGCAGAACTGAACCTGAGAGTGCCTGACAGACAAGCACACATCCCTCTGAAAAGCCAAACCCAGACAAGTCCATGAAAATATTCCACAGCGGGTTTTATACCCATTTCGGTATTCAGTGTCTCATCAGTAGTTAACCCTATTATGTGCAGTGCTTCAGGTGGGGAGGAACCTTCGTTCACCTGCCCTCATATTAGCAGCTGCAACCCCCTTGAACACCCCCTCCCACTCACTACCCCACATCTGCTTTCACTTCTGTTCCCTTTCACACAAACTGGAAAAGAAGGGCAAAGCTACTTTAACAGTGTTGACTAAAGAAGATCATCCCGCTTCTCTCTATTTTTTTTTAAACACAAGCCCTACTTATATGCACTCTAACATTTCCCTGTTAGAACAGAGTCCTGTTTATTCTGGATCCTTTCAGTGTTGACGGGAGCTAGGTGTTCGCTGTTACTGTCCCGGTGAGCATTGTGTTCTGCTGGGAAACACTGATCTACAGTAGCCTAAACAAGAGTGTTGGTTTGCCGTAAGCAGAAATCTGAAGTATGGAATACCCAGAAAGTCTACAGATAAATTATTAGAAACATTAAGAGGACTTAGAGATGCTACTGAATACCAGATCAGTATACCTAAGTTAATTGTGTCATTACATACCAGCAACAATTGGTTAGAAAAATTAGATTTCTCCTTAAAAAGATATAATAACAAGAACCTAGGAATAAATCTAACTAAAGACATACAAAACTTCTATGGAAACAACCAAAAGGCTTGATTAGAAGATATTAAAGAATGGCTAAGTAAATGGTGAGCTCTACAGTGATTCAGGCCAGGCTATGCGTTCTGCTCTGAAGCAGCAAATGCAGCATCCTCAGCAGCCTGCCTGGCTAGAGCTAGCATGGCACTGAGTGAGGTCTGACTTGCACTGGCAAATGGGCAGTCAGGGGGTAACTGTGTCTCACGTATATCATCATTCCTTCTTGTTTACATCTTGGTCCCAAAGTTTAAAACCAAAATTGGGTGGTCCTCAACTCTAAGATCTCTCTATAACTGATCCCACCTCCTATGCACCCTATGAATAGGCATGACCCTATTCAATTGCATGGTCCAGGAGGGCAGGATCCTAACTGACCTTAACTGCTACAACTCCTGAGCCTGGCAGTAGGCAGTAGACATTAATAAGGGCTTACTGAATACACGATTGAATGAAGCTATAAGTGGATTGTTCTCTAGAAATCAGACCAAGTAGTTGGTATAACAGATTGTCTCAGGATTGTCCTGGATGTCCAGTTCAAAAGAAGTAGCCTCTTAAGCTTTGGGACTGTGTCTAGTGTTCTGGTTTGTTTGTTTTCTCAAGGAAGTGCTCTGCCTCCTACCTCCTGCCATGTGGTATTTCAAGGACTTCCCTCTTGAACATGAACTTGTGAACTGAGAGAAATACAGTGGAAAACCTGAGGGGACAGACATACTTCTGAATAGAAAAGTTCTTGTTGTTTTAAATTCTAGGTTTCCCATACTTTTGATCATGGCTGTAGACTTAAACTTACTCCTGTAAATCTTATTTCCAGACTCATTTGTCCTTGGATCGATCATTGTATAACCTTGTTATCCATTCTCTCTACTGTATGGGAGAGGTAAAAGTTAAATTCTATCTATTTGCAGAAAAGCTTCTGAAAGTAATAAATGTTATGGACAGCCTGTGATTCATTGAATATATAATGTCATCAAAGTTCAACTCTTATCAAAACATCAAAACTACTAAAGTACAATAACTACATATAAATAACTTTGACAAAATCCTTTGTTCCCAATAGGTCATTAATGAGATAGCACGGAACTTTAGCACAGCAATCCACGCTTTACAAGCTCAGAACAAACTACAGAAATCTTGTGAGGTGCTCCGGAAACTGACGGCCTTTATCCCAGCATTTTCTCAGTCAGCTCAGGTAAGCAAAGGCTGATTGGGAAGGAACAAGATGTGAGAGAAGGGAAAGTGAAAAACAGAAAGAAAAAAGTGTAATAAAATAGGAAACACATAATCTGGATATTGTGCTCTGTGCAGAATTCAACATTATAAAACTTTCATGGAGACTCAATTGAAATATTAGCAAGTATATTTTTACCTTTGACCCTGAAGAGTGTGAAAAAATGTGATCAGTAATGACTTTCTCATTTATCACCTTACTGCCTTTCTAATACATGTGTTAGGAGAACTCATGGGAGACAAAAACAGGTCCACGCCTTGCATTAGAACAGTGCGGCCTGGAAACAGGCTCCAGGAATCAGTCCCCCCGTGGTATTTGCGTTTGCTGCACCCACGTTTGCCAGCGTCACTTCCTCATAATCACTCAGGCCTCCTTCTCCCCACACGCAGTAAAACTAGGGGGGTAGGATTAGTGAGCACTTCAGTTTTCTGTTTTCCATCTCCTGTATTTTCAGATATTCTGCAATAAGTATATAAATGCAATCTGTATTGGTTTATTTGGACTTTTTAATTACAGAAATAATATGTGCCTGTTATTTAAAAACCAAGAAAAGCACATAAAATAAAAGGTATTTTCTAGATGTAATCACTGTTACTAGTTTAATCTTGATTTGCTGTGCAAATCCTTCCAAACACACGTTTGGATGCAAACACACGGTTGTTGGTTTATTTTAATAAAAATGGGATTAAGGTTTACAGATATTTCTGCCCCTTGATGTTTTTACTTAGTACTGTGTCATGGATGCCTTTTCATGTTAGTACACATAAAATGAACTCCTTATTCTTAATGTTTGCTTGGATATTTTTCATTTGTTTACCCTTGCAAGTAGTATGTCCACGGACATCCCTGTACCTACATCTTTGAGTACTTCTGCAGTACTTCTGTGGGGTAGGTGCTGGATGTAGAATTGACGGACTTCTAAATTTTCAATAGATGACTAAATGTCCCTTCCCTCCTACAAACAACTGTTTTACATTCTGACCAACCTTTTCCCCACACTTTCATTTTTTCCAATTTTAAAGGCAAGGAAAGAAAAAAAAGAAAAGTGTTTTATTGACTACTAAGGAGGTTGAACATCATTTTTTATATTTATTGGCCATTTTTATTTCTTCTCTGAATTCCTTCTTCATATCCTTCATCCATTTCCCCCACTGGGTTGCTTGACTCTCTAGTTGTTTGTCAGAGAGCTTTGTTTATTGTTGATATTAACCTTCTGTTAGATGTGTTGCAAATATTTTATGCCCATTACTTATTTTGTTATTGTATATTTTATTTTTATTTATTTATTTTAAGATTTTATTTATTTATTTTTAGAGAGAGGGAAAGGGAAGGAGAAAGAGAGGGAGAGAAACATCAGTGTGGGATTGCCTTTCTCACACCCCTTACTGGGGCCCTGGCCCGAAACCCAGGCATGTGCCCTGACTGGGAATCGAACACAATCCAGCACTCAATCCACTGAGCCACACCAGCCAGGGCTTATTTTCATTTATTGATTTAGAGAGAGGAAGAGAGAAAGAGAGACAGAAACATCAATTAGTTGTCCTACTTTTTTTTTTTTCATTTCATTTATTTATCTTTAGAGGGGAAGGGAAGGAGAGAGGGAGAGAAACATCAACGTATGGTTGCCTCTTGTGCGTCCCCTGCTGGGAACTGGCCTGCAACCCAGGCATGTGCCCTGACTGGGAATCGAACCACAGTTGTTTGGTTCACAGGACCACGCTCAATCCACTGAGCTACACCAGCCAGGGCTGTTGTCCTACTCATTGATGCACTCATTGGTTGATTCTTGTATGTGCCCTGACTGTGGAGTACCAGGATGATGCTGTAACCCACTGAGCTACCCAGCCAGGGCCATTATTTTATATTTAATTTTTTTATATCTTTTACTTTGTAATTTTTAATAAATGTAACTTTGAAAATAAACAACATTTTAAAACATGAGTAGTAATAGTTACAGTGAATATTCAGTAAATATCTGTTAGTTGGTTTACTTGACCTGTGTTACATGAGGACAACCTACAGGAAGGAGAACTGGTATTTTTTGTTTCATATAGAACTTCTCCTTGATCTCTATTTTGTCTGTGCTTTTGAGGTCCTCAATACAAAGGAGTAGTCTACTCAGTACTTCAATCAGCACTGTTCTTTTCTTCAGCATTTCTTTTTTAAGCTCAGTTTTTTTTTAACTGGGTATTTGATCCACTTACCACTCAAAAAGGGTTTCGTCAGTTGCTTAGAGTAACCTGAAATACAAACCCTCCCCCTAGGTGATATGTGATAGTGTATTTTCTCTCCCTGACACATTGTAATATTGCTTCTTATAAAAAGTATTTGCAATGTGTAAAGAACCTTGAACTCCTTATCAGAGGGACATGTACATTTAAAACATTCAGGAATGTATGTTTGCTTTTTAAAATTCCCAGGTTGATGTCGACTCCCTTATTTACCTGAGTGAGCAATTACTGAAAAGCCCTTTTGAGAAGGACAGCACTCTGGGCTTCAAAATTCCTGTGACTGTCTGCCTCTTTCACTCCCTCGGCAATGTAGAGAAAGCCGGTAAAGCAAGCGGGCCAAGCTCCAAGCATGACATTGAGCAGGTAGGTGCACTGTATTGCCGGCGGCCAGCTCTCCTTGGAGATGTTTTAATCTTGACAGATCCGGGTATCACACTTCCTCTCCCTAGACTCTAAATTAGAATCCAGCTAAGTCGGCACCACTGAAGAGGCTGCTCTGGGTCCTCCTCTCTACCTAACCAGTGAGCCAAGACCACCTGATGCTGTAAATCTGGTGAAAAAACTTAGTAAATGCTTGGCACACAGCGAACACTCAGTAAATCATATTCATTATACACACACATGAGATGTCCAGCATTATTAATCTTTAGGAAAATGCAGATCAAACTACAATGAGATTCCACTTCACGTCTAATAACAAATGTTGGCAAAGAGGCAGGGAAATTGGAACTCTCACACATTGTTCGATTATAAGATGATATAGCTACTTTGCAAAGCATTGTGACAGTTCCTCAAAATGTTAAAAATAGAATTACCATGTGACCTACCAGTTCCACTCCTGGGAATATACCCACATGTGTCCACACTGAAATTTGTACAATCATATCCATAGCAGTATTATTCAAATAGCCAAAAAGGAGAAACAACCCAGATGTCTATGATCTGATGAATGGATAAATAAAATGTGGTATGTCCTAAGATGGACTATCATTTAGCAACAACAAAGAATGAAGTACTGATACATGCTACAACACGAGATGAACCCTGAAAATATTATGCTAAGTGAAAGAAACCAATCACAAATGACCACGTATTCTGATTCCCTTTCTATGAAATGTCCCAGAGACGCAAATCTGTAGATGTAGAATATAGAAGAGTGGCCACTTAGGGTTAGAGGCGATGAGGACAGGACCATGGGCAGCGGCTGCTACTGGGTCCTGGGTTTATTACAGGGAGAGAAAAATACAGCAAAATTAGATCATGGTGCTAGTTGCACAACCCAGGGAGTATAGCAAAAAACATTGAATTGTTCACTCTAAATGGGTGAATTGTATGTGTGAATTTCATTGCAATAAAGCTTTTATAAAATAAAATATAAAAACCCATCAAAGTAGATCTAAGGCAGCTTATACCCTGGGTCAAAAAAATACATATTTCCTTGGGTGGCCCTCTTAGTGATATAAAGGATGATGAGTCATTAGCCAAACTACTAGTATTTTCTATGGATTCTCTTCAATGAATGTCACCTTTTGTTACATCAATGTCAAGATCCCTGGTCACCTGCCAACCCCCTCAGAATCATTATTTCACTAATGCAGTACACTGAGATCACACAGATCACATGATATTTCCCTCTAAATGCAGGTAGAAAATATTCTGAAAATGTCCTTGCTGGCCCTTGGAGAGGTCCAGGAAATATTTCTACAGGAGAATCAGCATTCTGAGTCCTCGGTGACTTTGACCTCTTCTGTTGCTTCCCTGATTTTGAGCAGGTAACATAGGTGGAAGGAAGGGGGAGAGTTTCAGTTTACGTTTTTGATCTTTAGAAAACATACATAAATTGATTTCCATTTAACTTCTTTTTCATTAGGCAAAACATATCAACTTTGCCTCTGAGCTCTTACACTCTCGGATACCCAGCTCCTGTGAGGTTGGGCTTCCCATCAGCTTTGGCTTTGAAGGAACTCTTGAATAAACACCCAGGAGTTAATGTTCAAGTGAGGGTGAAATTGATTCTGATCAGAATGAAAATGGGATTTGATGTCTGTAGGCATTTGGGTGACAGGAATGCACCACGAAATGTAAGCTAATCAGACCAAGTGAGAGAAGGCTGTATGTCATAGCTGCTGCTTCACACTGGCAGTGTTGAAGGCCTCTTAAAAATGATCCAGTATAAAGGTTGGGAGTATTAAACAGACTCTGGATTTAACTAAGTTTTTGTGTAATGATGTGAACTGATCTCTGCAAAGCTGGGACTGTTTGAATAATTATTGATTCACTATACCAACCTGGTCATATCAATATATTGTATTTTTTTCAACAATTACCTAACAGAAGTAGGATAGTTGCCTTATCCTGGAGGACAGAATACTTACTTCCTAATAAAATGAATCATCTAGGTATAAAGATATAAAAAAATAGTAATTCTAAGGGTCACAACTAAAATGACTCATCTTTAATTAATTAATACTTTCTCATATGCTCTTACAATGAGAAATATTTCATTTGAGATACTGGCAAGGGGACATTTACCGTATTTTTAGGACTATAAGACATACCAAACTATAAGATGCACCTAGATTTTAGAGAAGGAAAATAGGAAAAAAAATTGTTTGAAGCAAAAAATGTGGTAAAAAATTTAATAACCTATCACCCCACTCCACCGCCACCCCCCACCTACAGCAAGCCAGGTAAGCTACATTTGGACTATAAGACACACCCCCTTGCCTCCCAAATTGGGGGGTGCGTCTTATAGTCTGAAAAATACAGTACTTTATGGTATCAGATTACCTTATTACTTATCGAGGCGTTATTTATAAATATTTCAGTAATTGACGAAACTGGAGTTTTCTTTTTTCTAGGTAACAGGACTGGCTTTCAATCCCTTCAAGGATTTTGATGACAAGAACATTGTTGGAAGCATCGGCAATGTGTTACTAAGCTCTAATAATAATTTGCTCAAAGTCCGTGATTTAATAGAAGATATTGAGGTATGAACTAATTATTAGGGAATAAAATACTGTGCTGGAGAATAGCATAGAAGTATGTAGCACCTTGAAGGAAATCATTTGAGATTTATGGCAGTGTCATTGTTTTGTTATTAACATCTTTACTTAGGAACGTTTATAAACTTCTGAGAAGTTGTTTTAGGTCTTAGACTATATGATGGGGACCCCCAAAACCCTGAATTTACTTATAAAGAATTGTGTATTTATTCTAACATGTTTAAACTTTGGTCGCCTTCAAAGTACTCTCCACTTGATGCAGTACACCTGTCAAGATGCTTTTTCCACTGCTCTAAACAGTTTTTAGACTTGTCAATTTTGATGCCCTATAGTGCTTCTGCCATTTTTTGTTTCACCTTTTCCACATCAGCAAAACATTTCCTTTTGAGGACTTTTTGAATCCGGGGAAACAAAAAAAATGTTGTTCAGGGTGAGATCAGAAATGTTGATCAGGTGAATAGGGAGGTTGGGACATGGGGATAATGCTATTTTTGGTCAAAAACTACTGACCACTCATGCAGTGTGGGCAGGTGCGTTCATAAATCACCCATCATGAAATGGGCAAATGCGTTGAGTTTTCAAAAAAAGAAAAAAGATTCACCAAAGCCGAACGCAGCCTTTCAGAACCATACCAGCTGGTATGCTGATACAGATGGGTTCCTAGAATACTCACCTAGCCAGGGAAGCCTGTACTACAAGGGGCCCTCCCTCCTGAAGATAACTCTGGGTTTTTTGGGGTCCCACCTCATATACCCTTCCTTAACCCCTGACACTGTGTTCCCACTAAAATTCAAAGAGGAAGAAATAGGATGTTTCATCCCATTTTCACTATAAAGGAAGCTGAAAGGTAGCAATGGATGGGCCATCCTAAATGTCAAGACTGATTCACTGCTTCTTATTCTAGATCATTCTCTGGAGAAATGCAAGCATGGAAACCCATGCCACCAGCGTCAACCTGAGCACAGACCATTTTACTGTCACAGTGAACATCACTTCCCTGGAGAAATCCCTGATCCTGTGCATAGAGCCCGAAAGTCCCGTTTCGCTGACACTCTACCTAGGGTTCCAGTATCAGCCCAACCACACTTCCTTCCACCTGAACATCACCCTTCCAAAGGCTCATGTGCAGCAGAAAGGTAAAGCCCCTCTCAGATGTCAGCAGTTTACTACTTTGCAATGCATTTTTTCCTTCTCCTTTTCAACTTAGGTTTTTATTTTGATGATTGTATATTCACATGCAAGTATAAGAAATAAAACAGATCTCAACTACTCTTTTTTAGATTTAATTTAATTATTTTTTGTCTTGGCCAAGGACACTTTTTCATTGCTTTTAGAGAGAGAGGAAGGGAAAGGAAAAAATACTGATGGAAGAGAGAAACAGTGATTGGTTGACTCGTACACACCTGGACTGAGAATCATACCCACCACCCAGCCATGTGCCCTGACCAGGAATCAAGCCCACAACCTTTTAGTGTATGGGACGATGCTCCAACCAAATGAGCCACACCAGCCAGAGCTCATGTTCTTTTTACCCAATTTCTCCTAATGGTAACATCTTGCCTAACCATAGGGCAATATCACAACCACAAAATAGCATCGATACAATGCGTTAATCTTACTCAGATGCCACTACTTTCCAAGCACTCCCGTGTGTGTGTATTTAGTCCTATGTAATTTTATCACACATGTAGATACATGTGAGCATGAAATGCATTTTTTAAAAGATGGGTTGTAGGGTGAATAGAAGGGTATATATGTTATAAAGCAAATATAGTAAGATGTTGAATCTGGTTAGTGATTATATGGGTGTTCACTATAAAATTCTCTCAACTTTTCTATGTGGTTGAAAATTTTCATAGTAAAATGTTGAGACTCCTGCAGAAGTAAAGTTCCAGCATAATAAGTCATAAATATTTCAAACTTTATATATTGTAGATGAATATATATATGGAATATATAATTTACATTTCAACTTTATTTCTAATAATAATGCCTGCAGATATCTCAACAAGTTTGATATAAGATCAGAATGACTACATTGTAGTTTAGAAAAGTTAAGAATTTTTGAGACATATATTAATAGTTAAAAAGTTCTGAGATATATAAATAGTGCCTGGAATATACTTGACCAAAAATTTTTAAATGTAGTACTGAAAAGTCTTAAGAGCTACCCTTTTGCTTTAAAAGTATTGGGAAAAATAATCAGAATGGAAAAAGCATGTTATATTCCCCCTTCCTGACAGTCTTCCCACATTGGCCAAACTTTTTTTTTCATATATATATTTTTATTTTTAGAGAGAGGGGAAGGGAGGGAGAAAGAGAGGGAGAGAAACATCAATGTGTGGTTGCCTCTCATGCACCCCCTACTGGGGACCTGGCCTGCAACCCAGGCATGTGCCCTGACCAGAAATCGAACCAGGGACCCTTTGGTTCATAGGCTGGCGCTTAATCCACTGAGCCACACCAGCCAGGGCTGGCCAGATTTTTTGTGGCTCTCATATAGGCCTCACTAACACAAGAACAAGCACTTTACAAGTGACTCTCCCTTTAGACGGAACACCCGAGGCAGCAACTGTCACTACTGGGTCGCCAGCTACAAAGTTCTGTCGACATTACCAACAGGGTCTTTACCAAGTCAGAACGTGCACTTCGTTCTCCTTGCTGATTTTGGCAATAACATCACATCATTTGGGGCTGAAAGAATTCTTTGAGATCCTTACAAACTCCTTGTTTGAAAGATAAGAAAACCAGAGAGACTGGGCGACCTGCCCTTAACGACCACCCAGTGAAGAGCTGGGCCTGAAGTCAGGCCTCTGGAGTGCAGTCCAGGGCTTCTTCCTGGAACCTCCGTTCCTGTCCTTCCTTTGTCCTGGGGTTTCTTTTGTCACCTAGGTCTTCTGTCTGCTGATTTTGGTGTGTGATGATTTCATTTTTCTAAAACTCATAATACATTCTAATTCATTAGGCCTAAATTTTCATTTATCAGAAGAATATTACTTTTTACTGCAACAGGAATAGTCCAGAGCCCTGAATTGTATCACTGGTCATTTTTTTAAAAAAACCATTTGTGACTCTAGGGTTATTACTTTGTAAAATAAAATAATAATAGCCCCTTCAGAAGAAAGGGTCCAGTGGTGTTTTTCTCCCACGTGCAATGCAAGTAAGCACTCTGCTTTATTCTCAGATGAGGAGTATACATGGGTGCTGACTCCAGAGAGTTTGCAGTATGGGGTTGGCATCTACCACATAACAGCCATGTTGAATAAAAGCAAGGAGGATGCTCAGCAGACACCCAGCCTGTTCTCCGTCGTAACTGCTGTCACTCAGTGCTATTTTTGGGACAGCGACAACAGCACATGGAAGAGCAGCGGATGTCAGGTAAGAAGCCGTGCCACCCCTCTGCCTCTCTTCTGCCTCGGCTGGCATGAAACACGGTGCATCTGTGATCCTGGGTCCCTTAAATCAGCCTGGGGGGAAGGAGGGCTTGTGTAGTGGGTTGGGCAAGAGTGAATCTACGGAGCAGGCTTATGCTTTATATATATATTTTTTATTTTAATTTTTATCTCAAATGTTAGTTCAGAGTGTGACAAACTAAGATAAAATAAGAAAAGCAACATATGGAAGCTGTTCAATTCTTCAAGTATTAAATATGTTGTGGATAAAATGAAATGAATGTCTTGCTAAATAAAAGAGAAGTTTCATACTTAAAAATAAGCTAGCAGTCATGGCTGGGGTGGCTCAGTGGATTGAACACTGAGCTGCAAATCAAAATCACCGGGTTGTATTCCCGGTGAGGGCAGAAGCCTGGGTTGCAGGTCAGGTCCCCGGTTGGGGGCCTGGGAGAGGCAACCAATTGATGTTTCTCTCCCTTTCTTTCCCCCTCCCTTCTCTCCCTAAAAATAAATAAATAAAATATTAAAAAACAAACAAACAAACAACACCTAGCAGATACTTGTACATTCCAGGCCAGGCCAGATTGTCTCTTTTGTAATTATTGCCTACTTCCAGGTGTCTGCCCACTTTAAAACAGCACTGTATATTTTCACACTAGTGATTTATGAGATTCTGTCTGATTTAAATCCTGGTTCAGTTGCACAAAGAATGTAGTGAAAGGTTCTGGAAATCATGAGGCTATTCTGAAACCGCTGGAGAAAGTGTCATCCAGATTAGTATAGAAGGAAAGAGGATTTTCTAGAAGGTACCCCCACCATTGAGATCTCAAGCAGGGATTTCTGGAAGATCTGGAGCCATGCTTTTCAAGCAAATCCTCAAACAGAAGCTTGTTGAAATGCAGATTTTATTGCAGTAAATCTGGGTGGGCCTGAGATCCTGCCTTTCTAATGTGCTCCAGGTGGTGGCAGTGCCTCTGGTCAGGGAAACTACACTTTGAGTAACAAGACTTGAGAGCTTTTCTCCTGGCACAGCAGTGACCCACTAATTGCAAAAGGCCTCAGGATATTTCCTGCCTCCTCGAACCCTTGACTCTGTGAAAGGAGTAGGGCTGCAGAGGACTGGATGAGAGCTCCTCCAAGGGTGGAATAGAATGTGGACTGGGCAACCAGGACTTAACCTTGTGCCATGGAAGGAAGTCAGTTCTAATGACACTATTTTAGACTGTTCACTGTAAAATCCAGCATGGAATTGGTACCTTCCATTTATTCACCTAGTGACACTTTTATAAATTTTTTATGAAGAAATGGTACAAGATATAGAAAGTTATAGGGAATAATATAATAAAACCATTAAAGCCCTGGCTGGTGTAGCTCAGTGGCTTGAGCACGGGCCTGCGAACCAAAGGATCACAGTTCAATTCCCAGTCAGGGCACATGCCTGGGTTGCAGGCCAGTTCCCAGCAGGGGACGCACAAGAGGCAACCATACATTGATGTTTCTCTCCCTCTCTCCTTCCCTTCCCCTCTAAAAGATAAATAAATAAAATCTTTTTAAAAAATGACAACTTAAAAAAAAAGCATTAAATACACCACAACTTTATCATAAATTGGTATTTTTCTCTATTTAGTTAAGATTTTTTAAAATAACAAAACACTCAGGACTAATCTAAATTTTCTGTATATCCTTCACCAGTCTGATTTCTTTCCTCCCACAAAGGGTAACCACTGTCCTGAATTTGAAATTTTTACATGTATTCATTCTTCCAGCAAATATTTATTGAGCATAGTCTGCATGCTGGGCCCCAGGTTAGGAACTAGATATACAGTGACGGACAAGACAGTGTCCTCATGAGCTAACATTCCAGGGAGGAGACTGACAAAAGCAGATAAATAAGTGTGGTTTTGGTCTTCGTGTAAATGGCATCAAATTCTACATATCCTCCTTTAACTTGGTTCTTTTTGATTCAACATTTATGCATGTTTATGTTCATTTTAACAGCTGTATAGTATTCCACCAGCTTGCCCCTACTTACATATTTGTTTGTTTGTACATTCTGCTGTTACTAGACATACAGTTTCCAGTTTTTTGTAGTTATAAGCAGTGCTGACAGAAACATCCATTTTCAGGCCTCCTTGTGCACATGTGTGAAGTTATCTCCTAGGGCACACATTCAGAGCTGGACTTCCAGGATTCAAAGGGTTTGCGCTTCTTCACCTTTACCAGATGTTGCCAAACTGCTCTGCACACTGGCTATACCAGTTTACACTACCGCCAGCAGAGAACAAGTGACCGAGGCGTTCTTTGCCCTCTCTAAGTTGCCTGTGTTTGTGTTTTATGTCTGTCCCTTCCTTAATGGGCTCTGTTCCGTTAGTGTCATTGCCTTGATTCTAATTCTAGGTTGGGCCACAGAGCACAGTTTTGAGGACACAGTGTCTCTGTAACCACCTGACCTACTTTGGCAGCGACTTCTTCATTGTGCCCCGGACAGTGAATGTTGAGGACACAATCAAGCTACTCCTGCGTGTGACCAACAACCCTGTTGGGGTGTCGTTGCTGGCCAGCCTTTTGGGATTCTATGTGCTCCTGTTCGTGTGGACTTGGAGACAGGATCAAGCAGATATGCAGAAGGTGATGAGTCTGATTCCAAAAGTTTTGCCAGTGTCTTGAGTATGTGGAACAAGTTAGGAAAAAATACCTTTTTTAAAAGAATCAGGTCGTATCGTTCTAGGTAGTATAGAAATTGAGGTGCTTTCCTTAAATTTCCCTTTATATCTACTCTCTCAAGACCTAGGAATGAAACTCTCTATCTCCTTTTTTTCTTTTCGCCTATCTAGAAATAGGCCAAAAGAAAACACCTAGAGAATTTAACTATAATCAAATGCAAGTTTATTTCACTGAATGCATTGGACATAAAAGTTATGTGTAAGTCAAATATTAATTTAATGTAATTGCAATATATTAAAAGCCTGTAAGAAATATTTTTTAAAACAAAAAAGTATTTTGATGACTGCCTGTTTTTAATTTCTCTTTCTCTATTTCTTTCTCGTTCTTGTGTTTTCTTACACTAGGAACTTGTAGGGTACACAACATGTTCAATTTCTTTGTTCCTGTGGGTACAGGATTTCCAGTTTTAGTAACATAAAAACAGGACAGTTGCGGGGGTAGGTGAAGGTGGAAGAGGGTATGGGGGATAAATGGTCATGGGAAAAAATGAATAAATAAATAAGGCAGGACATACAATTAAATTTTAATTTCAAGTAAATAGTGAATGCATTTTAGGGATGACTATGCTCCTAAATTATTCAGTGTTTGTCTGAAATTCAAGTTTAACTGGATGTTCTGTGTGTTATCTACCTGGGTGAGAGGGAGGTGGGAAGAGTCACAGGCCCAAGACCTGACTGATGCTATGACTGTCTCATTTCAGAGGCATAAACCCTGGGCCGCCAGCCCTCATCCCCGCTTTTAGCAGTTAACCAAGGTCTGCTGCTCTGTTTGCCATCAACCCACCCCTCACCTTTGCTTTCCGTGCAGCAATGCGCCTTCCTGTTTCTTAGCTGGAGGAAGCAGCTCCACTAAATAAGGAAAGGTCGGCCAATGTTCTTGGTTCTGCTCTTCCTGCAGGTGAAGGTCACTGTCCTGGCTGATAATGACCCCAGCTCTCAGTTTCACTATCTTGTCCAGGTCTCCACTGGATATCGAAGAAGGGCATCTACCACAGCCAAGGTAAAGAAATAGAAGACCTTCATTCACTGTTCCGTGTCTTCTGCTGTGCGAGATGCACTCTGATGTGGTGATACCCAGTGTCCTACAGCACTTACAGGGCATCTCAGAGGAGTGTTGCCTTGTCTAAACTCCAAATCCGAAGATCCCTCTGTACTTGTCCAAGATCCCAAAGACCCTCTCAGTACTGTTTCTCGGTCTTCCTCTTTCTCCTTAGGGGTTCGCCCACAGAACCACATGATCATGTCAGAACTTCCCGTGTTTTACCTTTCCACCTTACGTCTTAGGTGGTTCTCACCCTTTATGGATCAGAGGGACGGAGTGAGCCCCATCACCTTTGTGACTCCCAGAAGGCAGTCTTTGAACGAGGGGCACTGGATGTCTTCCTTCTGAGCACTCCGTCCCCTCTGGGGGAGCTGCACAGTCTTCGGCTCTGGCACGACAATTCAGGCATTAGTCCCTCTTGGTGAGTACCTGAGTCATGTTGGCTTGTTCCTTTCTGCGGATTTAGCATTCTGGGGCAAGTCTACCATGTCATCACAGTAAATAACAATAACACTTAGAGCCAAATAGTAACAAACTAGATTTAAATTTCAAAGCTATCTGTGAAGAAGAAACCCTGGAAATCAATACGGAAAGTTAACAATATGGTTTTTTTTGTGGGTGGTAGAATGGTAGATGTTTTATTTTTCTTTTATTTTCATTAAATGTTGTCATATTGTAAATAACAAATGATAATAAAGAAATATTGCCCCAAAGTACCACAAAGTAAAAGCATCTCTAAATATGAATAAATTTATATTTAAAGGGTAAATTTAATAAACAACGATATCCTGAATACTGTACCTAGGGTCAATATTAAGAGCTTAAGGAGAGAGGATGTGGAATGTGCCTCAGGAGTCAGAGAAATGTTCAGAGTTGAGGGTGTGATTCCGACTTCTGCTGGGTCCAAATGAGGCTGCGTCTTCCTTCGGCAGCACTCTGGGAATTAGGACAGGTGGGTGAAGAAAGTAGATGATAAAATGAATTAAGGATGAAGATGATTGGCTTGTTGGAGTTAGGAAAAAAGAAGAGAATGGAGTCAAAGATCCAAGGCTCAGGTGCTCAGAGGAGACAGATGCTGAGTGCGGCCCACTCTGAAGAAAGTACACAGCCTGCCCCAAACGAGGCTCCCTGCTCGGCCACATGCACCAACCACTAGGCCAGGAGAGCCTAACAGTTTGCTCGCTGCCTCCACTCTGATCTGGTATCTACAAAACAGTTTGTGCGGTATCATTCCAGCTTCATTTACGAAGGTGAATAATATATAATATAAAGGTGAGTAATAAACGCTCGAAAAGATGTCATCAGCTTCATTAGTCATCAGGAAATGCAAATTAAAACCAGTGAGATAGCACTCCACAGCCACCAGCATGTCTGAAAAGTCTGGCAAAACCGCGTCTGGGTGTGGAAAGCACCCAGTGGGAGCAGTGGGAGTGTTCACACAGCACCGGTCGGGGGGTGAGACGGTGCGGCCACGTTGGAGGACAGTTTGTCAGTTTCTTGTAAAGTTAAACGTACATTTACCATATGGCCCGGACAGTTCGCTCCTAGGAATTCACCCAGATAAATGAAAAACTGTGTCCATTCAAGCCTTATACACATACATGTTCATAGCAGCTTTATTGTTAGTAGCCAAAAACTGGAAACACAAATGTCCATCAGGCAAATAAATAAACAAACGTTAGCCTATTCATTCAGTGGAATACTACTCACTGACAAAAGGAACAGTCTGCCGACACACACACAACATGGGTGGATTCCCAAAAATGTGCTGAGCAGACGCCAGCCACAGAAGAATACACCGTGTGTGAGTCCACGTGTACGAAAGTCTTTACAAACGCAAACTCCTCCGCAGAGACCAGAGCAGATCTGTAGTCAGCTGGGGCCGGGGCGGGCCCCTTATTTTCTAAGACAGAGGCAGACGGGAAGCTTTTAGAGGTGGCGGAGCACTGCCAAGTGTGGACCAGGAAACTGGAAGAACAGGTGCCCACCCTAGGCCATCAGCTCACAGAAGTCCGTGTTCTCCTGTTTGGTGCGTGAACCTCTCAGAGGTGGGGAGGGGGAAAATGGGGGCTGCTCTCGTTGCTTTCTTCACTTCTCGCCTAGCAGTGAAACAGAATCCATTTATTGGGACATTTACTGACAGTGCAAATTTATGTTTTCTTAATTATGTAATCCATTTTTTATTTGGATGTAGTTGACATACAGCATATTAGTTTCGGGTGTACAACATAATGATTCAATATTTGTGTATATTTTGTGTAATGATCACCACAATAAGTCTAGTTAACCTCTGACACTGTACATAGTTACAGAATTTTTTTCTTGTGCTGAGAAATTTTAAGATCTGCTGTCTTAACAACTTTCAAATACACAGTACAGTATTATTAACTATGGTTGCCATGTTGTATTCTATATCCTCGTAAGTTATTTGTCTTGTAACTGTAAGTGTCTACCTGTTGGCTCTCTTCACCCATTTCCCCAACCCACCCCTGCTCCCAGCCACCCCTGCCTCAGGCAATTGCCAGTCCGTTCTCTGTATCGATGAGCTTGTTTTTTTGTGTGTTTTTTTAAAGATTCCACATGTACATGAAATCTTACAGTATTTGTCTTTCTCTTTCTGACACCTTAAGCTTATCATAATGCCCTCAAGGTCCATCCATGTTGTCACAAAGGGAAAGTTTCATTCTTTTTTATGACCGAATAATTACTGTGTGTGTGTGTATATACACACCATATTTTTTAACCCATTCATCCATCAGTGGACATAGGTTGTTTCCATAAGATTACCTCTTATTGCAACATGATTATGTTCATTTCACTATAGGTATGTAAACCAGGTGATTGTCAGTGATGTGGCAAATAACAAGACATGGCATTTCCTGTGCAATTGCTGGCTGGCTGTGGACCTTGAAGACTGTGAGCTTGACCGGGTCTTCATACCAGTCTCAAAGAAAGAGCTCTTCGCCTTTAGGTATTGTTGGGAAGTGATGATGTTTTACAGGTCTCTGTCTTTATACTTTCCCTCAGACTGCATAGTTTATTTTTATTTTTAAATATT